>OZ010723.1:15899198-15995139 GCA_963932345.1 Ophion ventricosus | reverse complement strand
AACGGTTTTACGAAACCACGATCCTAAGGAAAATTTTGTTGCTAAACCTTAAGGTATTAGTGGATGGACCGTCGGGCAAAAAGTTAGTCTAAAATGGGCGAAACGTGGATTTACAAGTCTACAATCATGTCGTACATGTTTAGACTTACAAAATAACTAATTTTATAATAAAATAATACTTAGAAATGGTCGATTTTCCACTTTTAATAATAATTCAAGTCAAATTCGATGATACTGGCGTGTACTTGACTGACGTTTTGTCATTGACTGTACATTTGTTTCATCTGTACAACAATTTTTTTTAAAAATATTCTAATCGTTTTATACATAGAAATAGAAGTCTCAAAATACAAGAAAAAAATTTGAAAAAAAAAAATTAGTTGTTGATGTTGGCTGCTGGAAGTTACCCCTGCTTTCATCTTGTCGATACGAAATCTTTACTTTGGAGCATCTGAAAACAATAAGTCGATTATTTTATTACAAAGTGGAGTTGTAGTTATGACCCCTACTAAAAACTTTCACCCCCCCGATAAAAAGAAAACAAAATGGCGCCGTTTTGAATTTTTCGACTGTTTTTTTACAACGTAAATTGTTTAAAAATAGGATTAAATATTAATGAATATTTATAGCGTCAGTAAGGGTCGAAGAGATACATGCATAGAAAAATCCCTGTAAATTTGAGCCTAATCGGTGCAAAATCCAAAATTTTCCAAAATCATGTCAACAAGGTCGAAAAAACGTTCTTTGGAGAAAAGTGCGTTTAAAGTTCCCTTGTAAAGATGTACATAAAACGTAATAAAAAAGCCTCTTACCCTCAATCAGCAATACCTGGTCCATACATTATTCCTTCAGCTCTTCAAAAGCTTCACTTTCTTGGGATTTTTGGTTTTGGATCTCTGTTCTGCGGTTGCGCGCTGAGCGCGCAGAGACCGCTTCTATTGTTTTACACTTTTTAGCCCCTCATCGGTCACTCCCACCTAAATAACGTTCTCTACCGTATTTCTACAGGATTTCAAAAAGGGCAAAGGTTTAAGGCAACGCGTATAAGTCGTTATTTGCGGGAAGACTTTTCGCCAAGCTGTTTAGACATCGCAACAGACAACCGCTAACGAACCGGTTGAGGTTACCAGCTAAAGCACCACGTGCCAGAGAGCCCCATGTTAGCTCGACTGCATATCATACTGGTTGCGCAGTGCACACAAATGTCCCGGGTCGTTTGGGCAAATAGACGTAGAACGAATGAGCTGAGTACAAGCGAGAGAGAGAGAGAGAGAGAGAAAGAGAGAGAGAGAGAGAGAGAGGGAGAGAGAGAGAGGAGAGAGAGAGAGAGAGACATGGTAGAGATACCTGATCACGTATCCTCTTCCTTTTGCCAGGCCAACTACGTGTAGCAAACTTCTTCGTCCGGTTGTCCCCAAATTCCCTGGATACTCCATATCCCCCTGTATCTTCAGTCGTTTCCCTCTCTCTTCCGCTTCCTCAGTTTCTCTCAGTAATTAAAGACACACAACAACGTGGAGTTAGTTTGTTTCTGGATCGTGTGCAGGGATGTTTTTGGGTTCAACGTTGATCCAGACGAGTCGCTACAACGAGTCAACGTTGCAACGAGAATATTGAAGTTCATTAACTCTGGGCAACTCACTATCGAGGCGAAAAAACAAAAAAAAAAAAAGAAGAGAACGATCCATGAGGGTATTCATTGCTAGCGACGAATGGAATTCGAATGAGTTCGTGAAGATCGGCTAGGCATGCAGCTCGTACGACACATTACGATGATACGTGCTGTCACTCGCAATCTTTTACGGATAAGACATGCTCGAGCATATTGCAGACTTTGATTATTCCATCAACAAACCTACTCCGATCATTCCCACACCCCGTATAAGTCTCCTCCCCCGGTTGTGTTGGAGAACACTCTTGCCAGCGACGAACCAACTGGACATCCATTCGGTTGTAGCTCTCAACTGACACACGTATAGTGGCAGTTCAGTAATTTGCTGTATGCATATCCATGCATCGAGGAGGATGGATAGACAGAGAGTACAACTGTGGTACAGGTCCAGGATATCCAAGGCAATTCCTCCCGCCCCCTTACCTCATCCTCTACCGTCCTTATTTTACCTAACCCCCCTACCTCGAATCATCCCACACCCTCCATCTCTCTCTCTCTCTCTCTCTCTCTCTCTCTCTTGCTCTCTCGTCCATTTCACGCGGCACGATCTATGGATTTATGCAAATTCAGGCAGTTAGAGTCCCGAGCAGTGCCCCGCCCTGTTGAATAATGCGTTGATAAGATAGGGGATAGGAGAGAAGAGCTATAGAGAGGGAGAGAGTGGGAGAGAGAGAGAGAGAGAGAGAGAGAGAGTGAGAGTAAGATCCCTGACTCTCGCTCATGTGCCTCAACCTATCCTATACCATCCACCATTGATTTGTCACCTTGCTTCTCGTACTCTCGCGTCTCCGACGAGTTCTACACCTCCTGGTAGCCACCACTGTTCACCCTTATTGGTACCAAGCGGCTGCTTCTTCGTCCCTCAGGGAACTCGTCAAGATTCTTCCAACCCAAATATACGAGTGAACGTTCAGCGAGGTTGGCCTTCGAAAAAAAAACCGATCCTGCGGGCTTGATCAAATTGGATATTCATATCATCCTATACACATATAAAACAGTTTCATGACTAACTGACTGGCTGACTGACTTTTCCACTTGAAGGGTGGAAAAAAAAAACCTGATGCGCGCGGAGGCGTGTATCTCCGCCAATTATCAATATTTTTAGATTAAAAAAATACATTTAAGAAGCTGAAAACATGTACTAAAAGCGTGTAAAGATAGAAATAAAACATTTGCATTAGTTTAGCTACAAAATATTCATGAATACCGAGTCTTATTGTAGCCTCTCAGGGTGGTGCAACCCCTTAATACGTATTTTAAATTCTTGCCACCACGTCTCCGTTGTGTGGTACGTAGTCGGTGCCATCTGGATCTCGATGAGGATACCCCTTCTAGGGAATTCGTGTCATATCCCGATCAGGATCTGATCGGAATGTAGCTATCCCTAAGAAATTTCTGCACGTGATATGTTCCTTGAAGGGCACAGAGGTACACTAAGAAAGGATTAGCTTCTCGCTTGGTCAACTATATGTGGGCTTTTCGAGACTACCCTGTGTCCAAAATTCGAATGTGCTTGCCGAAGGCCATAAATAAAAAAAATTTTGTCTAAAGAACTACATTGCAAAGCCATATAGTTCTGTAGACAACAATGACATAGTATGATACTGGAGTTGAAAGTTGGCACTTTTATACGACTATTTCATTAATTACCAACCCTTACCTCAGTCTGTCAGTCTAACCACCGTGCCTGACAAAATATGACACTCTACCTTCTTTCTTGATCTCTCACGTTTTTTTCTCTCTTCGTTTATCTCCTCTCCGGATCAAACCTAGACTCTCACGGGCAAATGCTAGTCACTGGTATCGAACTGTAGTCACTACATCGAAGGAAAAAGACAACTGTCACAAGCTCGAATACCGAAGCCAGTTGATCTTCGATCGTTCTCATTGTGGCATGATGGATCAATTATTGTAGTAGCACGTACTTTCGATAGGAATGGAGCTCATTGGATGTACATTGAAGTGTTTCTTTTCAACGCACTCGCTCGTGCGCGGCTGCAGGTTCAATCAAATAATCGACACTGACCTTCATCGTCAATGACAATCTATTCGACTTTTCTTTCGACCTGGTATTCAGGGAGCCGAATTCTCGTTGTGTTTTTTTTCTATTTTCATCGTTTCGTCACGAGGCATTAGTCGGCGCGTAACGAATTCGTGTGCCGGCTGGTAGCATGTCAAAATAAGCCCCAACGTTATTTCATTGGTAGATTTGCCACCGCTACGAGGGTTCCTACGTAGCAGGAATAGGGGTGAAATCGATCGAAACTCTATTACCGGTGAACTCTCCTCCCCCCCTTTATCCTCTCTCTCTCTCGCTCTCTCTCTCTATTGGTTTTTATACACGGAACAGGATTTCACAGGTTTTGGCATGGACAGTTTTCCTCCCCGCTTGCCTGACTGGTGATAACAGTACTTTTCAATTACAAAATCTAAAGGGGATGTGTTTTTTTTTTTTTTGGTTTTTCGCGTTTTTTTTAATTCCTCGGCAAGGCCGCGCGAATAGATCGGCCGTTTTGGCTATGGTGAGTGGAGTGTCCCGAAAACGACAAGAGCAGAGGCAGCGATGAAAACGCTAAAAACGACCTCGGTCGCGCAACGATCGAGTGTACAGAGGGTCGCGAGATCCGCGATGAACAAGAGGAGCCCAACGAGCCAAATCGCATGTGCATGGATATATATATAAATATATACACACACACACCCACGCATGTGGGGGACATATTCACTGCTATGGGATCGATCCTCCACGGCCAACAAATACCAAAAGCGGAATAAAAACACCAACGGAAAAAAAAAAACGAAAGGAAAAAGACGAGCTGCAGAATCGAGTGAAACGTGTTCGGTGTGTTTTTTTTTGTGCCTCGTATTCACGCGAACCGCCTGGGGAAAAAGAGATTTGTTTACGCGTTAACACACTTTCCCTTTCATCCTTCGTATATAGGCTCAAAAGTCGGAAAATACGTTTCACGTAATGCTCGATGGTTTAATGGCTGAGGCATATAATGGGCGGCCCACATTGATTTGCTGATAAATCAATTTTTTTTTTTCGGCACTTGCCGTTCCTTGCACTGCCAAACAAAAAATATTTAATTTAAATAGGATCCCATTTAAATGAAATAGGTTTTCCTTGTCTCGCGGTCTACTACGCTACTATTTAATTCGAGTATTAAAAAAAAAAAATTCAAGCTATTCTTTTTAAATATTAAATATATTCCAATTAAATAAACAAAGATTAGATTCAAATTAAATAAATAAAGATGAAACACGATATATCGCATGAATACGAGAAGGGAATATAGGTTCATGACATAAAAGTGCGGTGAAAAAAAGGTTAAATTATTTTTCTTTTTTTTCACCAACAAGGCTGTTATTTGGAAAAAAAAATGGAAGTTTTGGTAAGATCTAGCGTACTGACGATGTACTTTATGTGCGCACAAGTGTGCAAGAAAAAAAAAATCATCGATTTTAAAAAGACTACGAAGCATCGAACTTCTAGGATGAGCGATAATCCGCATTCGCATTGAATTCCTCTAGACTCATCGTACATACAAATATACGCTACGTATACGTGTGTATTTAGGCAAAAAAAAAAAAAAAACAAAAAGATCTCGATGTCTCGTCAAATAGACTACGTGAAGCAGCTCTTTCTCGACTCTTTTCGAGCCCGCGTACCAAGTACCGCCAGCAAAATCAAATAAAAAGAATCTTGTGCTCGAAGCGCAGACGAGAGATAAAAGTAGAGAAAAAAAAACGAGATGAACGATAAATCGAAGATCGTGGAGGGTTTCGTATGTGTGTGTGTGTGTGCGCGCGAAAATAGAGATTTCGTTCTGTCGTCATACTTTACGAAATTCCAGTAGTCTCGAGTGCACCGCCGAAAGTGTATCTGCCTCGCTATTAACGAAAAGAGAGAAAGATAGATATAGAGTGCGAGCGAGATAAATCGTTAAATCGAAAATCGCTAAAGAGAGGAAGAAGGAGAGAAGAGAAACAGATGTTTCGTGGTGGGATGCGAGTTCAATCAAGCGACGCTCGCCAACCGAAATCACCGAAAGAGTCACTGCGAACCGCGTTAATTGGACCAGACTCGTGAGTCTTCGCTTTTACGACGTAATCCAGTGGAATTATCCGAGCGGCATTTCCGGGGCCTCGATCCAACTGAGCAATCAACAACGAACTCCGGGCATTCTTACTTCATCCTGTGTAGCGTAAAAGTCATTAGGACACAGACTCTTATCGCTTTTCCTCAAGATTTCGAGTCATTTCCCGATCTAGTGAAGTGTTCGAGGCACCCAATATAGGGAAAGGCGGGGCACAGTGTGTCACTTTTTTTCTCTATCGAATTTTTACGTGCACCTCATCGAAAATTCTACTCGGTTGAAGCGAATGACGAAAAAAAAAAACAAACGAAAGCCGAGGTTTTTAATCGCTGTAAAGGAGAGGAAAATTTGTTTGTTCGTACGAATAAAAATAATCCGTAAGAAATATGTAAATTGATAAAATGTGAATAAATAAACGAATCCACGAGGCTCGAATGATCACGACACGAGAAAAAGAAAGAGAAAATAAAAACCATAAATCGCACGATCAAAGTCTGACGCGGAGCTTTCTCTGCTTTGTCCAATTTTCTGCAAGCTCGCAAGACACGCGGAGAAAGAGGAATAGAGGAACGGAGTGGATGGATGAGAAAATCGTATGAGAGTCGGTAGAGCTCGTGCGCGACAACGATATTGAAAATATCTCGCTGAATTGGAAATCCATACCCTCCTCGTGTAACACACAAATATATCGGCAACCGAGGGTGCTTCGGAACACCTCCCCCCCCCCCCTACCATTCTGAATTTTTCACGTCTGTTTCGTCGCCCATTCCGAACCGTTGAAACGTGAGCACATGTCGTCGTCGGTTTCATCGCAAGAGAGAAAGAGAGAGAGGAGAGAGAGAGAGAGAGAGAGAGAGAGAGAGAGAGAGAGAGAGAGAGGAGAGGAGAGAGAGAGAGAGGGAGAGAGAGAGAGAGAGACAGAGAGAAAGAGAGAGAGAGAGAGAGAGAGAGAGGGAGAGGGAGAGAGAGAGAGAGAGAGGGAGATAGGTAGGGAGAGAATTATTGAAAACGGATTCCCTCGTATCTTTTCTCCTCCTGAGACTTACGTTCTAATAACTAACTCGTGCATAATGCATACGAGTACTTCAAGAGGCACTGAATAAAAATTTTAATATACTCTATACTATCATCAGATGTCAATTTTAAGATACTTAATATCTATTTAAAATAAATGAATCGAACAGGGCTTCGCAATTTTAACATCACTCTCACTCTCTCTCTCTCTCTCTCTCTCTCTCTCTCTCTCTCTCTCTCTCTCTCTCTCGCTCTCTCTCTCTCTCTCTCTGTCTCACCTCCCCCCCATTTCACGTATGAAATTTTTGAAAATGAAATTTTTTTTTCACCTTTGTTCAGTAAAACATCAGATGATTTAATTACCGTAACTAGAGAAAAAAAAATGTCGAAAAAAAATCTGAAATAATTCTATTGCGTTGAAAATAGAAAAATAATTTTTTTTCCTGTCTTGAAATTTTACCACAAACCCCTTAGTTCTCGAGTTACGATAATTAAATCATCTGATTTTTTGTCTGTTATGCCTTTAATAAAAAAATCATTTTTGAACGTTTGGGAATGACGAATTAAAATTTAAAAAAAAAGCTTTGATGTAGAATTCCAAGTTGAGTATTACATTCAATTGTTGGTTTTATAAAATATTCTTCGTACTTAGTGAACGGGCTGTGATGTCTTGAACCTAAAACGCTTGCAGCGTGTAAAAAAATAATCACATAACACACCAAAAATACATAGAAATAAAACACTCAAGTTATACCGAAATGACACACTTGGAATTTCGAGTTTTGCAGTAGACCGGAAAACGGTAAACCGTCGAGCAACTTTTATTTGCAGCGAAAAGCGTGTTTTGGATTTTTTTAAATTGCGATATAAAAAGTTTCTCATAGTACTCTACAAAGAATATTGGCAGAAAGGGATGAGCAGAAAAAGAAACAAAAAAATCCCAATGTTCGAACGTTGATGGGCCTCACATATGAGTATTGCCGGACGATGAGGAAAAAGAAAAGCAGAAGAAAAAAGTAAGCAGGGCAAATAGAAAACGCAGGGATAGGAAAAGGTGTAGCGAAAGTTATATACACAGTGCTATGAGAACGAGCTTGAAGGGAGTTCCAGGCAAGGTGAACGATTTTCGATTTCCGGCAAACGAGACGTATATATATATACATATATATAAGAAAAAAATACTTTGAAGTCGTCATATTTATGTAACGTTGATAATCAGCACGTCTGGCTGTTTCAAGGGAAGGTACTTGGAAGAACCTTCACATAAAAATGCTCCCATTTATCTAAAGGTGATTTTGAAGTCATTGGGTTTACGTAACGCTGAGTAGGTGGCCAATTGGCTACTTTGCGGACGTTTTTCAAAGTCGAATGTCTTCAATATCACTTTCCCCGAGATATATATATATATATCTATATATATATAGTAGACGCCTTTGGAAGAGTTTCAGTGCGAAGTTGCGGATCTCCCACTCTCCTGCTGGCCGGTATTTACGCTCGCAACCACAAAAAGGAAATTAATTAAACCGCCGAGCTCGCGATGGTCTTCGATCCTTCCCTCCCTCATGCCTTCCGTCGCGCGGGATTTACCGTTCGAGTCGAAAAAACGAAAAAAAAAAAAAACCCGAAATGAAACGAACTTGAGAACGAGATCCAAAGGGGAAAATTCCTCATCCCGAGCGAGTCTTTTGGTTAGTAGGAGCGCAGTAATTCGAACGACCAACGTCAGCCGGAAATCTTGAAAGAAGTTCGTTAAATTCAAGCAAATACATCGTTCGCATAAATGTAAAATGCTTCACCTCTTACGCCGGGCAATTTATGAATCGTTACCTTTCCAAAAAATCATTCCCTAGAAACGTAACTTCCTAATTACGTTTCCCAAGAGTAATCCTCTAGTTACTCTTCTCAGAAAATACGCCCTAATTACTTCCCACAAAGTAACCCCCTAGTTACTTTCCCAAGAAGTAATTCCCAATTGCTTTGCCAAAAGACGTAACTCCCCGGTCTCTTCTCTTAGAAAGTAATCCCTCAGTACCCCGTCCAAGAAAGTAACCCCTAATTGCTTTTAAAAATATCCTCCTAGTTCTTTTCCTCAAAGTAGTTTTATACATTGAATTACTTTTTCCAAATTTAATTCTCAAGTTACTTTTCGAAATTCATCGTTCGTCTCCTTTTCCTCAACTTTATTCGAGCATTTGTCTACCCGGAATTATGTTAGATGGAAGATGTATCAAGAGGTCTGCTGGAGTTCGAAAAAAAAAAAAAAAAATACATTTTTCATTATTTCTCAGGCTCATAGCCAAGGGTCTCAATTTGAATTTGGGTACGATTGGGCTTGTTCCATTACTCACGCCGAATAACAGTCTCACTTAATTGGTGGTAGTAGTGGCAGTAGTAGTGGTGGTAGTCGTAGATAATGGAACCACTGTTTCAACCCCCATAGCCGCTCATTTTGTCCCGTTTACGATCTGAATTATTGTCTCTCGTTCTCTATCTATTCGCTTCTTCGTTATCTACGGTGTTGGCCCATATATATATATATATATATGTGCTTGGGTATTTCATAGGTACTTTATATATGCCACAATTGGTACGGGTGTGTATGGTAACCTGACTATAACAACCGAGTGTTCTCGAGAAACCCTTGCTCTAGGAACATCGAGATTATTATTGCAACAGATAAGGCTCGATCCTGTTATGAACATATATGCAGATGTGTGCATACAATGCATAACCGTATACGTTGCAACCTGAACCAATTTGGAGTAAGCAATTTTCGATGTATTTCAGAGAATTTGGCGGTACGTACCTACGCGAATGCAGCACGAGAATAATTAATTTTCCCAACATTTCGTTCAATTAAAGCCCGCGCAATATGGCATTGATCTTAATACTGGTGAAAATTACAGTGTACAAGAAAAAAAAAGGAAATGCAGACAATGATAAGATTGTTTTTTTAAAATAGTTTTGCAACTTTAGCTCATAATAAACAACATCACTTGTAACAAGAGCAAAAATCATAAGAATTACGATGATTATAAGAATTATATTGATAATGATAATAATAAAAATATCGCCTTCCGAGTAGCCGGCCGAAAAAATAGGCGATTTTATTTGGAATTAATCTCAAAAACTATTTGTCCGATTTAATCCAAGTTTATTTTATTCGAAAGTATAAACATTGAGTTATGTTGGTGAATTTTGTGATAAATATAATTTTTTAAATATTTTCATGAATACATTTTTTTTAATATTTTCATAATTATAATTTTTAAAATATTTTCATAAATATGAAATTTCGAAAAGATTCTTAAAATCAAATGTATAAAGTCCTCCGCATCGTAGGATCAAAACAAAAAAATTCACACAAAATTGCTTCTGATTAAAATTTACATTCATTTTTCAACGTTACATAATTTCCGACCTTTTTCGCTAGTTAAAATAAACAATTGAGCAATAAAATGTTACGATGCGAAGAGCTTTATACATTAAATTTTAAGAATCATTTCGACATATTTCTTTCAGATTAACGGACTACATGCAATCATGGGGACCGCCAGCGAGGGACATTTTTTACGTGAGCCACATTAAGGCGGGCAACCACTTTAGATGCTTCAAAAAAACATTTTTTTTAATTTTATAAATCGTTAGCAAAATATCTTAAGAATACACCCTGTATATAAATGATAAAGACTCTCCGAAGCTTGAAAGAAGGTAAAGAAGCTAAAGAAGGAAAAGAAGCTAAGAAGCTCGAAAGCTCGTAAAGAGGAAATGTAAGCTTCAAATGAGTTGCATGAGTAAGAGGAAGGACTGCTGTATGGTGCTGAAATTGCTGATTGATCGGAAAGACACTTTATCATTTGATTAAACACATTTGACTTTCAGTTTTTCGTTGGTGAAACTTTAAACGTGTTTTTCTCGAAACGACATTTTTTCAATTTGCGGGAATCATAACTCAACAACTAATTGATGGATCATCTTCAAATTTGGAACACATTTACATAATATAATTCATTAAAACATGAACCTGAAGTTGGAAAGTTTAGATGGTTTAAAACATATTTATTATTGCAAAATACCGGGAAAGAAATGCTAAAAATCGATCATTTTTTTCAAACACGTTCCGACATTCGATTCTCGATTTTTTTTTTCAAAATTTAGGTTCATGTTCTTAAAAATCATCTCAAGAATGTATAAAAAATTGTTGGACTATTTCAGATGCAAATTGCAAGCTGCACAATTTCCGCAAATCGACAAAGACGATGAGGACACGCCAAGGGCCACAGCGGATTACACCTTAATTAATGCATGAAATAACTTGAAAAAAATACCAGAGATGCATGAAAATATGAATAAATTATTGTCAGAGTTGCGGAAATTTCCGTTTTTTTTTCACAATAAAAAAAAATCCAAAAAATCATCTAATTTTCGGTCTCCTAAAGTGGTTGCCCGCCTTAATAGTGCTCCCAGTCAATATATATTTATAATAAAATTCATCAATATACCTCAATATTTATACTTTCGAATAAAACAAACTTTGATGAAATCGGACAAATAGTTTTTAAGATAATAATTCTCAAAATTCACGTATTTTTTCCGCCATCTACTCGGGTGTGTCCCCTTAAGGGTTTTTCTTCAGGTACAGTGTCACACACCCTCAAGGAAATCGTTAAAGCGTTTACGTGTGTCCGATACATTTTTCATGATGTTCTTCATTCACCCCCCCCCCCCCCCCCCCCTCCTCCTTCTCTTTCTCGGTCAACCAAACCAAGATCTCTTTTTCATTGGAACGCGAGACGTTGCGGGAAAAAGACGCAGAGATAAAACGATCATCAATCTGACGTCCAACGACGAGCGAGAACATTAATTATCCGGAAGAAGAGAAAAATAAATATTTCAACCCAGAAGGGGGTAGGGGCGTTTGAACTCATTTGTGCATAAGAAGCGATGAAAGGTGCATAAGGGTGTATGATGGAAGATCGAAGTCTTCGTACAATTATATGTGACAATAATACAACAATTTGATGTGAAAACGAATTTTTCTTATTGCATTCAATTATTAAAAGTATTTATTTTTAATATGTTTATTTATTCAAATCAAGATCTATTTAATATTGTCTAATAAATAAATATTTTATTTATTCCTAATAAATCTGTGATTTGTTTTCATCTGGTAGTTCAAGACAAAAAAGACAGACGGAGAAAAAACGAAAAATAATTTAATTTTTTTTCACCGTACTTTGATGTCATGAACCTATTATTCCGTTCTCGTATTCGTGCGATACGTCGTCTTTTATCTTTATTTATTTAATTTGAATCTAATATTTATTTATTTGATTTAAATATATTTAATATTTAACCCTTCGTGGTCACACGTCCAAATTCAATCGCGGTGGTCACACTTGGGTCGACTTTACCTAGTCAGTTTTCAAAAAAGTATTGTGACCAAACTATTCGTCCGAAGTGATTCAAAAAATTACCGAACATGCTTTGAACTTTCCAGATGATGTACGAAAAATTTATTTATAAGAAATAAAATGGCGACATGTTAAAAAAAATCCATAAAGAGGTGAAATCGCAAAAAAATCCACTTTTTCGCTAAAAAAAAATCATAGTTCCGTGAATTTTCAACATTTTTACCTAAAATTTGGACGTGATACTCCTTAGATATGCTACTTTTGGAAAAAAAAATAGTAGCATAGTGCGCGTTTCAAAAAATGTATTTATTCCGACGTGTGAAGAGGGTCAATTTTATGGTATGAGGATACTTCAAACTCCAGGTAAGATAGTGAATACAGTCTCATTCGAAGCCGGGAACTGTTATATATTTATACGAAAAATTGATCGACAGGTCGATTCTACTCAGAGTGACCACGAAGGGTTAAAAAAAATAGCTTCAACAAGTAAAAAAAATATATTTGAAACAAATATGGTCGTAGTAGGCTGTGAGACAAGGCAAAAACCTATTTGAATAAAAAAAAAAAACAATTTTCACCGTGTAGATCTTCGATTTGTCGCTGCATTTTCGCGTGACATCGATTGAAAGATCAAAAACGACCGGTGTCAGGCGATCTTACTGTACAAAGAGTACACGGCGTGTCGTCAGTTCGTCAGTGGCGTCGATTTTTTATTATTTTTATTACTTGGCGTCAAGACGCTGCCGTGTCTCTTGATTTGTTAAAATTCAAACGAATCACGGCGCTCATTCTGAAAATATAAAGGGAGTGTGTGTGTGTGTGTGTGCATCGCTTCAGTGGCTCGTAATTGGCTCGGGAGGGAAATTTGTTTTTTCTTTTACCGCCCGAACGTGCGACGCGTCGTTTCGAGTTGCCCGTTAACATTTTCCTCGTTGCGTTCTGGGTTTGGACTTTTCAAGAGTATTTCCGTAATTGTCGTGTCAATAATATTGTAATAAGTGTTGATTAAATCATTGTCGCGAGACAATTTTGACAATCCACCGAAGACCCGGACACCTTCGTGCTCCGAACCGTAATATATGACGAAAATCGTGAGAAAAGTGGCACACACGAATAGCCCGATATATTGTAAACACTTTAAGCGTTTTTTATCTGTGAAAAAAAAAAAAAAAAAAATTATCGATCAGCAACGCGGATAATTAATTGCCAAGGAAAATAAATCATTCAAATGTTTGGCTTTGATGTTATTTACGCGAATCGTTATCGTCATCATTGGACGAAAAGGATCCTGCGAGTGAGCTTTTTCTCTTTCTCGTTTCATACGGAGGATCGTAGGCTCGATTCGTCTCGTAAGGATTTTCGATACTTCCGGCCTTGTCCACGTGGCTCGAACCAGCCAAATCGAGACTCAGATCGAGCACGATTGTTTCAGTCTCGATCACATTGTCCACTCGTTCCAATGTATTCCGTTCTACAGCGAGAAAGAAAATTATCATTTGAATAAAGAATAAAATCATATAAATCATTTAAATAAAGAATACAATCATTTAAATAATTAAAATAAATAATAAATGATTGAAGTATTGATGATAAGTTTGTCATGGTTTTTTTTGTTTTTTTTTGTAACCTTCGGTTGCGATGTTATTTTCGTACAGTGGTAGCTCGATCGCTGTAACTTCATTGAAGGACGATTGATCTCTTCTTTGGGTTTGTTTGGGTTCCCTCGAAGCAAGATCTTCCACAACGTGAGTTTGCAAATTCTTACGCATCTCCGTGTAATCCGGATAATTTTTTATTGCAATCGTGGCTTTTTTCGTTGGCTCGTTCGCCGAAGAATTTCCATCGCGATCACTCATTTTTCAAAGATTTTTCTTACGCGGACACATCGATCGAACTGACGAGAAAAAAAAAAAAACGCGAATCCTCGATGCTTCGCTCGACGAATTAATCGTTGCGACTTATCGTGAAAAGTAAAATCATTGTTACATTTTCGATTTGACACTGGCAGGGTAGGGGTGGGGGGACTCTCGCTAAGTGCCAAATTTCTTCAGCTCGACCTCGGACCTCGACTGGCTCGCGCCTCGAACAACTTGGCCGCGTGTTGTTTCGAAAGCTGTCGATAAAACAGCCGAGCCAATTTTAGAAAAGTACCGGGCACCCTCCGTTTCAGTAGATAATAGGGTGTCCCTTATTTTTCGAAGTTAATATTTTTCAACGCTTTTGTAATAATTTTATTAATTTTTACTCGAAAATGTTCGCAAAAAAAAAAATGGATTTTTTGAAGCATCCAAAGTGGTTGCCCGCCTTCATTATGTTGAATATCTTTGAAACTATGAGCATTTTCCCTCAAGCGGATCATCTCGTACATCTTTCCCCTACTTGGAACAAAATTACGGGGGGTATAAGAGACACCCTAGTAGATAACAACGAGTACATCGGGTAATTAAAAAAAGAACAATTCCATTCAACAATCACTGCAAGAGTCGCCGAAAACATGAAAATTTATTTATTCATAAAAACAATTATCACGACACCTTACCAGTAAGGTCAATTTTTTTTTCCAACAAAAATAAACGTCCCTCGATTGGCGTATAATAACTACAAAATAGCACGCGAACAATCATTTGAAAGAGTAACAATTTAATACCGATAGTTTCGCAATAGAGCTGAATAAATTCGTTGATTACAGAATAAATTTGGCAAAAGGCCATAGAGGTGAGGTTCGTAAAAAAATATATATCTTCCACTTTTTTCTTCTTTTCAAGTTTGCGAGTACCGCTTCGCATACTTTACAGTCGTTTCTCGTACGTGGACTTTGATTGGCGTGACATTTTCGTAGGAACGCGGGTGGAGTGACAACTTTGGTCCGTTGTTGTTAAAAAGGCTTTAAAAGGTTCTTGACCATTTGAAACTACCTCGCGTGACTTTACACCATTGTGGCTTAAGTCCTCACGCATTCGCTACCAATCCTCAAAACTCTCTCGTAATATTCACACACATATATATATATATATATATGTACACACATAGATATATATACGGAACTTTATAAATGTACATTATTGTGCACATACGACTATGCGGAAATGGCAAGTGAAATGACGACTCGGGGGATTTGTCGTACATTGAGAAATATCGCTATGAGCCCTTGAGTTTTTATTCCCTGTACACACGTATACGCCTTACACTCTCAAATGTACGAGAAATATATGATGAGAAAATTCCCGCCCCTTGGGAATCGACACTTTCTTTTATACTCGAATAAAAAAAAAAATTGTCGTTCCGGTGCTATTTTACGAAACGCTTACATAAAAAAAAATAAAAAAAATAAAAAACAAAAACGAGCGTTCACGGTAGTATTGCACGAAATGGCGATTACAATTCTAACAAAATATCCAAAATAATACCGTTCGTGAATGTAAATAATTGTATAATATATGTGTGCGCGTGTTTGTGTATATACATGTACGTGGAAAAAGCCTAATATTTGTTTATTTATCGACATCACGGCTAATTTAAAATTAAAATTAAAATTTAATTTTAAATTCATTTAATAAATGCAATAAAAATATAATTTTAAATTCATTTAGTAAATGGAACTTAAAGTTAATTCAATAAAATTAAAATTAAATCGCCTGGACGCGATGACCCGTGTCACGATAGAGTTTCTTTTTTTTTTTATCAATCTTTTTCGATGATCGAAAAAAGTGCTTTTTTCGTCTCGTAAAAACTGCTCAGATCGCGAGAGAGAGAGAGAGAGAGAGAGAGAGAGAGAGAGAGAAAAAAAAAGGAATCGAAAAGATGCTCAGAAGTACGAGTTCATGGTAACTCGGAGTATGGCAGTCACAATCACTATGCTGAGTACGATGGCGAGGATTCGACCGCCTCTCCCTGAAACAATAGAGAATGAATTATCGTTAATTGGCTCAATCAATTGGGCTCGATTATTCAATAAATCTTTTAAAAAAGCTAATTGACAATTCATTACATCAAGTTTAACTGCGCATGAAACAAAAGAGTTTATCGGCTCATTTAAATGCACTCGATTCTTGAATAAATATTTTGAATACGAAGTGAAAACGCAATAAAACG
Source organism: Ophion ventricosus (assembly GCA_963932345.1). Lineage (NCBI taxonomy): Eukaryota > Metazoa > Arthropoda > Insecta > Hymenoptera > Ichneumonidae > Ophion > Ophion ventricosus. Next base: position 15,978,847 of record OZ010723.1, on the reverse strand, counting down.
AGATCGTTGTTCGATATGAATATGACGATTAATTAAGAGGGAACCCGACTATGACAGCTTAAAAAAAATCGATTTTATTTTTGCATTGTAGTATGTACTTTCAAAAATATGTATACCAAAAATTATTTTATAATTTACAAAAAATGACAGTGTTACAGCACTTTTAGTAGGAGGGCGCAAACATATACAAAGTTTGCACGTGAAATTTGAATCGTGTTTTTCTCGAAACAACTTTTTTTGAACTGGTGCGGACGATAACTCGAGCGATAATAGTCGGATATGTAAAATTTTTGCACGATTTTTTTTTGTAATTTTAATAGCTATCGTTGAGCTTAGCTGTTTGTTTTTTTTTTTTTTTGAAAATGACTCTTTCTTTAAGCCTCTTGAATGAAAATATTTTAGGTGAAAATCATACTTTTTATTTCGAAACATGGCCATATTTCGAAAAATAAACAAAATCAAGAACGGCTACGCTTAACAATAGCGACATTAATGCAGATTAAGGGCAGATTTTTTTTTTTTTTTTTCAGACAAATAAAACCAGAGATTTCGATCCCACCAGGTTCACTCTGCCATTTAAATAGCGATTTAAATTAAGCAATGTCTGAAGCCACGAAGCGACTGGATCAGACTGCAAACTAGATTACAGTATTGTGTGCATATCCTTATACGCAGAGTATCTACGTATTAGTAGCCGGAATGGATAGTCTGATACAAAAGTGAGGATTAGGTAAACATTAAGGCCTCAGGCCACTCTAGGATTTATCAAAAATCGTTTTCTTTTTGTTAAAAATGTACCTTAGTGCCTATAAAATTATATTCCAAAAGATTATGGGTGTGAAAAATCTCTAAGTACTCGATTTTCGAATTCTAGCGCAACCCCTCTTCATTCATGTCGTGACTTTAAACGCGTTTGTCTCAAAACTACATTTTTCAAGTCGGCCGGACTCATAACTCAAAAAAATTTCAACCGATTCACTTGAAATTTTAACTGTATATTTACACGGAGAGAATTAAAAAGTAATTTTTGTCGTGAATTTCACGGTAAAAATTAACGTGATATATTTCAATGTGGTGACAAGTGAGAAAAGCATAATAATTCGTATGCAACGAGTTTTTTTTTAACTCACGTTACAGAAAATTTCAAATACGTAGCTAAAATTTTACTATACAAGAAGGGCAGCGCGCATGATAATTTTTATCGAGAGCACAATACATTTTCCTATAACACTCATTAAATTTTATAATAAATCTTAAAATAACTGTTATAAAGACGATACTTTTTTTATAGACATTTTTGAAAGGCACAAAAATAATAAAATTCACAGTAAAATTTTGCTGATATTATATATTTTTTAAATTTAAGTTTTGCGTATTTTGTTACACATGAAAATTTACTAGAAAATCTGGTAAAATTTTCTATCTGAAGAAGAAGTTTTATTTTATTTTCGTGAAAATCTGTGTTTTACTCAGTAATAATAAGCGAAGTTTCTGGCTTGTCATCTGGTTACCGTTACTGCACGGTAATTTTTAACATTTAATTGTCTCCGTGTAGAATTACATTTTCTGAGGTACTACGTAGGATTGTTTTTATTCTATTGCATAGTTCCTTTTTTAGAAACAATTTTCTGACAACTTTCTCATGGCATTTTATACTGTTTGTTTTAGAAATGCGCCATTTTGACAAAAAATAATACATCAAAAAAATCCTACGTACTTCTATAGCTATTCTTATAATCGAAAAAACTTTAGTGTCTCATCATAAATAAAAAATTATAGAAGTTGTTGGTCCGGCCGTTGACCTGCCAGAAATAAAGGCGTCATAGGAAAAATGCTGCACAGTCGCCATTTTGACATGTATCGCTGTGAAAAAATTATTTTGTATAGCCAATTACGTGTATAATAAAATCCCTATTTTGTAATTCCGATTTATTTTATGGTTTCGCTGGAAAAAAAAATCACAAAATATGCCCTTTTTTGGCCTCTGGTGTGGCGTAAAGCCTTAATATTAGACGTTTTCATCATTACTTTATAAGTTTTTACATCCCGATAAGATGTACAACCTACATTATAAGAATATTTCGCAATATTTCGAGACTCTCATCGATTGTGCGGAGAATAAACTTTTCAACGTGACTGTGGCGAGACTATTACCTCAAAAATGGGATTTCATTGAATATCGAGGATAGAGGAAAAACGTGAGATCAATTGTCTCGAGAGTGTACACTTGCCGGAGCAGCAGCTGTCCGGTTCGTTTGGAACGGGCCTGATGATGTGAACGGTGGTCGGCGCTTGACCGTGTTCGTCCGAAGCTGGCCCATACTGGGGATAGATGTTGTTCGCGTAGTTGGGTGGGAAGGTGCCCACCGTAACTGGCGTAAACATCGGCTGATTGTAATTAATTTGAGCGGCATATGGGCTCGGCATCGATTGGCTCGGTGTCGCGTAAAAGGGTGCACTGGCTGCATGATACGTTTCGTCGGCATTGACAGTTGGTGGGTATGGCATATTCGTTGATGGCGGAGCTGTCCTTATAGCTTCGGCGTACGTAGGTAGAGTTGGTTGATGGTCGTGATGCTGACCTGGCGCTATGTTCGGCTGCATCCTCGATCACTCGGAAATCCGAGTTTCAAACAATCTTTTCGAATCCGTCAGTCACGTCGTCAACAATACCTGAATACATTGGTAACGTCACTTCAATTAGTCTGATTATAAAATAAGCTTTTGCCTGCGACTTCGTCTGCGTGAACTTTAGGGTTTGATACTCTCGAACAGTCTACTAATAGTTGATCATCCGAGAAGCTAATTCTTGCTTAGTGCATCTCTACTTTAAGAAGCATATCATCCGAATTTCATTGAGGTAAACGCAGGCAATTTGATTTTCTCATACAAACTTCAATACCCCGTTGCACCCTGAATTAGGGTTTGTTTTTATTTATATTTAGTATTTTAAATTAAATTTGCACTTTAATGTTATAAAGGTAAATAATGCACTTTATGATTTTTTTAAAGAATATTTTAAGAGTCACTATATCTAATTTCAGACTCAATATTCAATTGAGTCAGATTTGTTACAATTTTCATAAATATAAATGGAGATTTCGTTGTTTTTTTTTCATTTACTCAACTCATTATTTCACACGGAGAGAATAATATGTTAAAAATTACCGTGCAGTAACGGTAACCGGATGACAACCCTGAAACTTTGCTTATTATTACTGAGTAAAACACAGATTTTCACGAAAATAAAATAAAATTTCTTCTTCAGATAGAACATTTTACCAGATTTTCTAGTAAATTTTCATGTGTAACAAAATACGCAAAACTTAAATTTAAAAAATATATAATATCAGCGTAATTTTACTGTGCATTTTAATATTTTATGCCTTTCAAAAATGTCTATAAAAAAGTATCGTCTTTATAACAGTTATTTTAAGATTTATTATAAAATTTCATGAGTGTTATAGGAAAATGTATTGTGCTCTCGGTAAAAATTATCGTGCGCGCTACCCTTCTAGTATAGTAAAATTTTAGCTACGTATTTGAAATTTTCTGTAACGTGAGTTGAAAAAAACTTGTCGCATACGAATTATTATGCTTTTCTCACTTGTCACCACATTGAAATATATCACGGTAATTTTTACCGTCAAATTCACGACAAAAATTACTTTTTAATTCTGTCCGTGGCATGTTTAATAAACCATTTACAAATCAAAGACGATAATAAAAATGTATTTTATGTAAAACTTCAAGGTCCACTCGGTATGAGTTAATGTCTTCATAGAAAAACTAAATTTAATATTTTAGGAAGCTTCAATACTTTGAACAAAATTAGGGGGTATGCGCTACAATTTTGTTCGAAGCACTGAGACTCACTTAAATATTAAATTTAGTTTTTTTATGATGACTTTAACCCGTGCCGAGTGGACCTTGAAGTTATATATATATATATATATATATATATATAAATTAGACGTTGATTCACTTTTTCATGGCATTGGTGCTGCCACTGTGTGATTGCATGCAACTAGAGTCACCGTATGCAACAGGTGCAAGGCATCGTATACACCGGGAAAACGTGAATGTAGAGACTGTGTCTTGTTCTCTCAATCACGAACATATGGCCGAGCAAGAACGGGAGGCAGGAGAAGGGGGGTGTATTTCGTACACTTGGGTTCTATGATATTTTGTCTGTTTGTCGACGTCACTGTATACGTTAGTCCTGTGTCAGGAGAAACCGGACGGTTGATTGTTCAGCAACTCGTGTTATTGCATCGCGTGAATCACAGTTCTCAACTCTCTGGTCGTACACCCACACACACACACACACACACACTCATGTATATATTGCAATGATTACGTCACACATTTTTCGAATATTTTGCGATACTGTACCGGTAGCAGTTGTAATCAGTTGAAGATTAAGAAACGAAAGAATCCATTAACAAACGAGCGCAATAGTTCTCGTTGTTCAGTAGAAAAATAGAGTGAAGGACTCGCGAATGTACACGTACGAGGATAAAAGAGTCAATGACGTCATGCCTCCAGAATTCACGAGAGAGAAAGAGCGCGAGAGAGAGAGAGAGAGAGAGAGAGAGGAGAATGTACGTACGCCTTAAAAATTGTACAAGCACGTGGTCTTGGAACTTCAGCATTATTATTATCAGGCAATTGATCGCAATTTTATTTCCGGTTGATTTCGAAAGAACGTCATCGAGAATTAGAAGAAAAAAAAAACCACCAAGTCGTTCTACGCACCTGGTTACTTGTAGTTTATTGATTTTTATTCCTTCGAAGTTTGGCGACTCTGTGAACGTGCACTGATGAAATATTTGTCGGTCTATACTACACGCGGGTCGCTGGTTGTTTCACGTCTCCGGTATGGTCCTCTCTTCCACGATAGACTCTCGCTGACATCAACATTATGTCGGGCTCACGGCCGTTCCCATACACTGGCACGCACATTTCTTCACACATACGTGTACACGCATGTAGAGGCGGGCTTGAAAATAATCGGGCTACGTGAAACGTCGATTCTCCGTGACGCATCACAATGCCGCCAACATCATCATATGCCTTATCGCACTTTGGTTACACAGACTTGATAATCACCAGACCCGAGCAAACGAGCGCGCCGATTCAAAACGTGGCGGGACTACGAATGATCGTCATTCGCGAGATTTTTCTTGCGTTCTTTTTCTTTTTTTTTTGACGTTTTTAGTAACGTTTCACGTGCTGAGACTGGAAGAGAGCTCATTGGCTTTGCGACGTATGATCGTGGTAAGGTGTCAACCTGGGCATTTATTTTGTATTAGGAGGTTTTCTTTTTCGAAGGTTTTTTTTAAAAAGAATTCGGAGGAGATTTGTGCTGATTTTTTTTTTAAGGAATTTTTTTTTCAGTTTTTTTTTCTGAATGATTTTTTTCTGTTTTTTTTTTCTGAACGAATTTTTTTTCTGTTTTTGTTCTGAATGATTTTTTCCTGTTTTTTTTCTGAATGATTTTTTTCTGTTTTTTTTTTTCTGAACGAATCTGGAGGACTCACAGTACACATAAGGCGGGCTATCACTTTAGATGCTTCAAAAAAATCAATCTCTTTTTTATTTCATAAATCGTTAGCAAAATATCTTAACAATAAACCCTGAAAATTTCAAAACCATATTCGAATTGCTTCTAACGGTATGTATATAAATGATAAAGACTCTCCGCTCGACTCCCAAGCGCACTCAGGTATCCACGAGCACTCAGTTGGGTAGTTTGTTTGGGTTTGTTTGGGTTTTCATAACCCAAACAAACCCAAACTCGACCGTTTGGCGATTAGCTCCAAAACATCTCCATTCTGGGTACAAAATAATCGAGGTTGCGGAATTTCTTGCTGCTATTTTATTCAATGAAGGAAATTCAGCCCTACTCGTGGTTATGAATGAACTACAAATCGTAATTGGCAGGCAGAGCTACGGATATGCCGAGCAAATGGATCAGATGCGCGTGGCTCGGAAAAATAGAAAAAGTTTATTAGAGACAAAAGAAGCTCGAAAAGCTCGTAAAGAGGAAATGCAAGCTTCAAATGAGTTGCATGAGGAAGAGCGAAGGACTGCTTTATGGTGCTGGAATCGCTGATTAATCGGTAAGACACTTTATCATTTGATTAAACACATTTGACTTTGAGTTTTTCGTTTGTGAAACTTTAAACGTGTTTTTCTCGAAACGACATTTTGTCAATTTGCGGAAATCATAACTCAAAAACTAATTGATGGAACTTGCAGTAGATCTTCCCTCGCCGATTAGACGAGTTTTTCCATCGGTTATCATTCGCCAATAATCTCCGCGATTCAGGCTACATGTTTTATAAGTCTTACTGCTTATTTTTAGGCTAAACGTTATACGAACATTATGTAAAAACAAATCCAAAATCAATTTTTCGACACAAAAATCTGTTTTATTTTTTCATTTCACAGAAAAATTTCAGTATAATCGTCGAATTAGCAATCTCGCCATAAATTAACGAGCCTATGAATATTCAGCGTAAGTTCATGACGCAAAGGAGATGGGCTCGAAGCAGATGGTCTGTTTGCCCGCTCATCGGTGGAGAAATGCGTCATCGGTGGACACAAGGAGAGCGATGGGGAGTGGTATCGTGCCTTATTCCATTTAGCAAGAAAAAAGAAAAAAGAACGAGTAGTTACGGCTGTACGAGCCCCGAGAGTCCATTACGACAAAGCGATACGCGAGAACAAAAAATCATGTTGCCAACGGATGGGTGCGCGATCGTTGTGAAAAAAGAAAAGAAAATCTCTCGATCAGTGTTGAATTCGTATACAATAAATACAATAAACGTGAAAAGACAAACAAACGTGAGTAATTTGCTTTTTCAATCGTCTCGGCTCACCATCCGCTATCACGACGTACACTTCCGGGATACGTGTATACGCTTTGCACGATCGGTTTTTCGATATAAAATCTTTTGTCGAACGAACTTATTGTACTGCGAAACGTCACGAATGCACGGTATGAGAAATTTTCGCCCAACCGAATTCCCCAGCATTCTTGCATATTTTGCAATAATTCCATTTAGCCATAATAATAATTTAATAATTATGCCGATAAAAGAAATAGCGATTTGTGCATTTGGTAGCCAAAAATACTTTTACCAAATATTTATTGTACTTTATTTCACGCGGAAGGATCATCTGAAATGATTATTCACAACATTAACTCCTCGTCTTTATAATTTTTGGAGGATTAATAAATTCAGTGATATACATGATTGGTACAAAGGCTACGCATTCGAGGGAATGATCCATAAATTGAGACAATTGACGTTTTCTCCGTGCGTAGACGATCAGGAATTAAAAAAAAAAGACTTTAAGCGTTTGTACGTCACGAGTAGATTCTCTGCGCAAAATTCGTCTACTGGGTAAATCCAAACACAAGATCATTATGAGAGAGGGCTAAGATTTAGGGAGAGAGGGAGAAAGAAAAAAATAGCCTTACGTCACTGACTACAGTGCAAAAAAAAAATCTAAATAGGAACTATTTAAATTAAATAGGTTTTTTTCGTGTCTCACAGCCTACTACGACCCCATTTGTTTCAAATATTTTTTTTTTGTTGGATCTATTCTTTTTCAATATTAAATATATTCAAATTAAATAAATGAAAATAAAACACGATATATCGCATGAATACGAGAAAAGAATATAGGTTCATGACATAAAAGTGCGGTGAAAAAAAGTTAAATTACTTTTATTTTTTTTCACTAACAAGGAAAAAATAAAAAATTCACTAATTTGGAAAAAATCGTGGTGCCTTTTATTAACAGACGCGACTATTTATGTATAGAAAGATTTTTCTCAACTGCAGAATGTTACAACTGTTTTCTAATGAAAACAAAGCCATGAGATTTTTGAGAGACTGAATCGTGTACCATTTGTTCCGTCTGTCTCTTATGTCTTATACTACCAGATGAAATCAAATCACAGATTTGTTAGGAATAAATAAAATACTTATTTATTAGACGATATTAAATAGATCTTGATTTGAATAAATAAATATATTTAAAATAAATCACTTTAATAATGGAATGCAATAGGAAAGAATTGTTTTCACGAAAAAAAAATAGTTAAGTCAAATAAAAAAATCAAAGGGGCCGAAATTCTGAACGTTGCATGATCAGAACGCTCAAAATTCCGAATTTATTAGCTAGTACTCAATACTTCTGGAAATTTATAATTCCAGAATTTTGTAAACATAATTATCACATAAGAGAAAATAATAGTACACTAAGGAATTAAATGACAATGATCATGGGACCGATTGATAAAGCATCGACATGAAAACGCAGCACATAAAACAAGTATCAACTTCCCATAATTAGAGAGTCCACAGTTCCGAAAAATCGTAGTGTTAGAGATTCGAGTTCCTGAATGTCGAAGGCTTGTACAGGAAAAAGTTCCGAAAATAAGAATATCGATGAGAATCATCGATAGCTAAAGATCCTTACATTAGATGTTCACAATAAAACGTGAAGGATGATGTAAACTCTGAAAAAATTCTATCACGAAAGATCAAAACTCCGAAAGAATACTACACCGAAAGATCAAAACTCCGAAAGAATTTTATCCGGTAGACCAAAACTCCGAAAATCTGAACACCGTCAAAACAAGTGATGGTGCTGCCATCCAAACGCGTTAGGCTAACTTGCTGTCTCCTTTATGTGTGAGTTTACGGAATTTTGAGCGTTCTGAACGTTCTTTATTGGAATCTTAAACTATCTAAACTTCAGTTTTCGCAAACTGTATGATCGAAGCTATGATTTCCGAAGTCCAAAACTTTCGTGAACCTGACGAATCTCGTATAGTTCGTTTTCCATAATAAACTTTTCGGAATTGAGTGGCATGCTTAATATTAAATGTTCGGAGTTTTGTGTATCGTATTACTGGTCGTTCAAATGAAGCGTTGATCTTCTTCATAATATTTCTGAAAATTATCTCGTATAAGAAATCATATTTGTATCCTTTTTCTATCGCTATTCGTACCGTTCTGCATCATTTGCAGTCAACTGTGTAGACTTTCGCTGGCATGATCTTTACGAAACTTTTACTTTCGGAACATTAAAATTAGGAATTGTAAACCGTCGGAGTATTCTAAGTTCGGAATTTTAACCCGGCCCCAAATCAAATAGACGCATCTAGTTAATATCAAAAGTATTTTTCTGTCAGTGCAGTACGTTTCCATTCAGTTCTACCTAGCCCGAATTTTTCAAGGCCATCAACTCTCTTGTCTTCACCAATTGTGTGACTCCAACTGCTTCAACCTTTTACCTTAATTTTTTCCTCTTACCCTGCAAAAAATGAAAGCCTAGGGCCAATCACAGGAAAAGGTCTGGGGGAAAAAAAAATCAATTTCCACACTATGATTGTCCGATAACGTGCACGAGAATCGCGAGTGAAAAATATCACATAAACGCCAACGAATGGAATACATAACGCAGAATGTAGTAACAAAAGGAAAGGAAAGAAAGAGAGAGAGAGGGAGCCCGAGTGAAAGAGAAAGAGAAAGAGACAGAGAGAGAGAGAGAGAGAGAGAGAGAGAGAGAGAGAGAGAGAGAGAGAGGGAGAGAGAGAGAGAGAATATCGCGAGGTGGCGCAAGATAGAATGGAATATAAATTCATTATTTTGCATAAATTTTCACCGTACCTGTCAAGCCGCGTGTATACATGCTCGGAAAGTTTCCGTTGCGCTGCTTCCTGTACACGATGGTGAGGGCCATGTATATATAAATCTCGGTACTGTGTAACATTTTTAATGAAAGCATTAGACAAATTCGTACATATGTAAAACTCGATTATACCTTTGTTATACAGGGTGGCCAATTCGAAACAGCCTGACGTTTCATGGTCCACTTGCGTGGCCTCTGACATTTCTCGAGCTCACCGCTGCAGATTTTTGTTCTTTTTCATCAGGTTTCCTCAAATAGCTGGTTTTATGAGAATAACCGGAGAGACGAGTAGACGTGACCAATGGCTGAATACTCTAGCCTGATACTCCGATCCGTCGTCACTCGCAGCCCGGCCAGCAATTCTCAAGTGCGAAAATTTGCGACCGGAGTGCTGGATTCGTCGTCATTGAGATGACAAACGAGTGGGATCAAAGGTACGTAGTTGCATTTCGAAAACTCATCATCCGAACTGTATTCGATGCCAGCTTCGGAAAAGCTGAAAGGACCATTTGTCATTGCGGAATACTGCAACTTTCGTCGGAACGTTTTTTCGTCGATTGGGCTAGTCTTTTTCGAAATACGAGGCTCATTCAAATATAAACCGAAATTTTTTAAATACAGATTTATTGATGATCTATGAAAATACAAACGGAGTGCATTACTTTTCCACATAGTTCCCTTCAACAGAAATACATTTTTTTCCATCGGATAGGAAGCTTCTTGATCCCTTTATGGAGAAAAGAAGATGGCTACCCCAGTAGCCAATTGCACACGTACTTTTCGACCGTAGTGTCATCTTGAAATCTTTTCATTCCTAATGCCTCTTTCAGTGGAACAAACATATGGTAGTCACATGGGGACAAGTCTGGACTGTTGAAAGCTTCGAAATATTGCGAAATATTCTTATAATGTAAGTTGTACATATTCTAATTTTGATCTAACAAAATATATATATATATATATATATAATAATATAAAAAATCTGCCACGTCTCTAGATACATTTTCTATCGATGAACGCGCCGAACGCTTGCAGCATTGCCAGATCGCCGGCTCTAGTCTGCTCCATCTCCTTCCTGGCGCTAGCGTCGCTAGACATTGTTTAATTAAAAATCGCTATATCTCTAAAACTAGACGGTCAAAATTCATGATTGCCGTACTCACTTTGTCATATGTTCCTCTGTAATTGAGAATAAAAAAAAACTGTAAAAAAGTTTCAAAGTTATTGCGTAAAATGTGAAATTTTCCACTGCTCCCCATAAGAACACGCGTAAAACCGTGCAATCTTTGATTGCCAATATCTCGAATACACAATTGTGAATCCTTTCGAAATTTTGCAGTCAATCACTTAACAGTGTCTTGAATGGGTCCTCAAAAAAAAACTGTAGAAGAACGCTTTGGCGAGACTACTGCCTTAAAAAATTCCGGTTTATATTTGAATGGGCCTCGAATTTTGGCTGCAACGTGAATTGGGGCACCCTGTATATTTGTATACACACAAAAGTTGAATCCTGTCTGTCATTCCGCTAATGTGCAAATGGTACAGAGAACCCCGCGGGCTTTTCTCCATCAACCTCTATCCATTACGGTGGCAAAATATAAGCATACTCGTGCTTTTTTTTGGGGAAACATGTGGCGAAATTTTATTGCTGGAGGAAATATCGAGTTAGAAAGAGACGCGAATAGAAAGGGACCCCGAAAGAAGGAAACGGCGTGAGGGAGAGGATGAGAGGGAACCAAAGCGAGGGAGAGAGAGTGTGTGTGAGAGAGAGAGAGAGAGAGAGAGAGAGAGAGAGAGAGAGAGAGAGAGAGAGAGAGAGAGAGAGAGAGAGAGAGAGAGAGAGAGAGAGAGAGAGAGAGAGAGAAGAGAGAAGGGAGAGAGAGAGAGAGAGAGAGAGAGAGAGAGAGAGAGAGAGAGAGAGAGAGGAGAGAGAGAGAGAGAGAGAGAGAGAGAGAGAGAGAGAGAGAGAGAGAGAGAGCGAGAAAGATGAATGCCGTATAATGCAGGAAAAGTTTATCTCGACGTGATACGTTGCAAGGGAGTTATACGAGTGCACGAGAGTTACCGTGGATTGCATTTTGTTAGCGTGATATTACGTCTGTTATAAATTTTCATGGTATTGCAGTTAGAAGTTCACTGTACGCAATTATACGGTGAAATGGATCTGGAGCTGCAGCAAAAAAGCGCCCGGTTCGCTCGTAAATCAATTTTTTTACGATATTAGCGCAAAGACAAACTCCGCATGCTCGTGTAGCTCTGCTGCCTTTTTTTTGCTTGTTCTCGTTTTTCACGTAGTCCGTCTACGAGCCGTGCGAAAGGCGTTGCTGAATGGTTTCCTTTGCTAGTCGCAATTTGTGAGTTTTCTATCCTCGATAATGAATTTTTAATAATCGATATTTAATTATTAAAAATTAATTACCAAACTTGACTCTTGAAAAAATCATTTTTAATTCTTAGAAATTAATTAGCAAATACAGTAAACATTATACTTTTTAATGTTAACGAGGATTTATTATTTATTATTTATTTATTTACGAAAACGTCGCAAAATATTTTCAGTCGCTAGTCGCAATTAACGATTTTTTTTATTTTTGATAATGAATTTTAATTATAAAAAATTAACGTTTAAACTTATCTCTTAGCTAATCAATTTTTGATAATGAGTTTTTACTCATTGAAAGTAAATGAAAGTTTACTTTAAAATAATTAATTTTCAAGTGTTAAAAATGAATTTTCAAACTTAACATTTAAACAATTAATTTTTAATTATTAAATATTAATTATTAAGCACAATAAAAATTATACTTTTTAACCTCAACGAGGATATTATGTTCTTTTTTAATCAACCAGATACTAACGTCGATGCAAAAAAAAATCTTCCGAAAAAATGAAAAATAAACATCCGAAGAAATGCATAATCGATCAATTATTTATAGGAAAAATGAGTTTGAAAAATGCATGCAATTCATTTTGTAGACGAGGATAGAAGCTTACGTATACAAAGAGGGAACGAACTTTGGCCTAGCCGGTCAGAATTTATGAACTTTCAGTTGATTATAATGCAATTCGAAACTGCACTTACAGTTTAGTCGAGTTCGGACATTTTGCGCTCGTGAGATACCACGAACACTCTCTCTCTCTCTCTCTCTCTCTCTCTCTCTCTCTCTCTCTCTCCCTGACTGTATATATCTAAAAAGGATAAATATACCTGTTATATCCTTGGAGGGTCGTTGCATATATTTAAACAAATTGTTAGTTTAGAGACAAGCCGGTCCTTGAAATGGCCTATATTTACGTAAAGGTGATTTCCAAGACAGTGATGTTTGTTTTAATGTTGAGCTCGGGGACGTTTGCTTGGGTTTGCTTGAATATCTTCTCTATGATGTCATCTTCGCTATGAGCATCTTCTGTATGATGAGGTTTATGTATCCTTTCGGCAAGAACTCAACCAATACTGCGCAGATGGTATGACGTCTATCGTGACGATTTACAGTGCATAGGTCGTTGATTGTTATGTCACAGTGTTCGTTATTTTCACAGCGTCTTTTCAACAACCATGTCTTTTTTTTTGTTGCTTGACGTAACATGTGCAAAGTAAACTCAGGCTTGGTTCGGTCGATCGAAATTAGGGACGAGTCAAATTATTTTCTCGTAATCTTGATTATCTTCGAAAATGGACAACGGCTCGAGTGAACGTCAGAATTGCAAATTATTGAGGCAGTTTTCTATCCTAAAGGCTTAAATTTCGGGCATTTTTTCGCGATCAATGAAGAAACAAATCTATATTTTTTTAGTATTCATTTGTTCACAGTATTTTTTATTGATGTTTCAAGAACTTACGAAAAATGATTTTGCGAAGAAAATAAAAATTGAAAAAGTTAAGTACAAAAAGGGTTAAGGTTGACACGATTCCAAAGCTCCCATTCATCTGAAAGAGAAATAAAACCAATTTTCTTGATCAATAAGAATATCATTAGACTAGAATACTGCCTCAACCTTTTTTTTTTTTTTTGGTCCTTAGAAGATCCGAGAAAATAATCGTACCACTAAGTACGAAGGGTCAATTGCGCACTGAGAATTCTCATGTACGTACTTCCGTCTACATAATGTATTTGCCGCGTGTCTTTTGTGCGAACCGGAAGTGGTCGCTTATCCGAGGCGAGTATTCCTCTCGACAAATTATCTGTGGAATTCTATTTACGTATTTAGTTCGAAGTGTACGAAAACTCGAATCCGCTTCGCCACCTTTTCCGTCGAACCGACAACCTCGGGACTGGCATGTTCCACTGGGAACTGCTGGCTCTTCTTTATCCCTTGTCATCTTCACCCCTCGCTTTCCCACCCTCTCTCTCTCTCTCTCACTCTCTCTCTTTCTGTCTTTTTCTATACCCTCGCCCACGAGACGTATCTCGGGACACACGCTTTTGTTCTTCGGTAATTACGTTGCCCGAGCTTAATGCTCGACAATTACTCGCGGTGGTTGTCGGTAATTTTACCACTGGTATAAAAGGGGTGGCTTCTACAACTGTGAAGAGGAGAGAAACTTGAGTATCGGAGCAAATTTTCCACCCTCTTTTCAACTCGTGCTCGTCCCTCCTCTTCAGCCAACTCTCGTTTCATCTCATTCAGTATGAACTCTTCTTCCTCTTCCTCTCTCTCTCTCTCTCTCTCTTTGTCTCTCTCTCTCTGATCGAATATCCGAGGAAAACCTCGACGTATCACGAAATATTTTTATTTTATAATGCAAATTTTCCTCTGCCGATTGGAAGGAAAGCCAACAAAAAAATGCACTCGTTTATCACAAAGTCGAGCGATATATTGTTAAAACACGAGGATGGAGACTGAGAGTTGGTCGCGGAACTCGATAAGAAACGAGAGAAAAAAAAACGCCCAATATAAATAAGAAATATCTAAATTATTCTCCAGCATGTTTACGGAATTATTTTCGAACCGAGATAACGCTTAACCGTATGATAATTTATATATATATGATGTTTGCTTAAATATTTAGTGTTCGGGGATTTTATTTACAGTGAATAAATGAGAATTATTTACACAGAATGATTTTTTTCATCAATCAATCAATTCAACTCGATTTTCATCGATGAAACAATTCAAATTTCAATTGAAATAATTGCAATTATCTATTTACAAAATTGCAGACTTTTGCCGGATTATTTTATTCAGCTCTTCATCTTATTCATACTAATGACAGCAGAATTAAAGCAAATGAAAATTCCGTCATCATCATTTGATCAATAAATGATAGCTTTTATTTTACTTCCCAAGAATTTTTTAAAGCTTGCTTAAATATTTATTGGTCGGAGATTTTATTCAAATTTATTTTATTTTATTCACAAATGATTCATTATTTATTTTATGTAATTTAATGATTTATTTTAAATTAAAATTTATTTGAAATTAAATTTTAAAAAAATTGCATCAATTGATGATGACGGAATTTTAATTTGTTTTAGTTCTGCTGTCATTAGAATTAATGGGATTAACAGGGGAATAAAATAATATGGAAACAGTTCGCAATTTTGTAGATAAATAATTACAATTATTTCTATAAAAAATTTGAAAAAAAAAATCGTTCTGTGGAACATAAAAGTCTGTTATTTTTTCATTTTCCAGAGAACGATTTTATTTCAATTTATGCAATAATCTATTCTACAAAATTGCGAACTGTTTCTGCATTATTTTATTTCGCTCTCCTTCCCATCCATTCTAATGACAGCAGAACTGAAGTAAATTAAAATTCCGTTATCGTCAATTGACCAATAATTGATTGTTTTTTTTTTAATTTCTAAATAATCGTTTTTCCATTCAATAAAAATGTTATTCTTTGCAGAAACGTATTTTTATTTTCTTACAAATATAAAATAATGATACGGGGCAAATTAATTCCGCCTCATAAATTAATGATGGAAAAATTAACGAAACAATACACCGAGACG
Source organism: Ophion ventricosus (assembly GCA_963932345.1). NCBI lineage: Eukaryota > Metazoa > Arthropoda > Insecta > Hymenoptera > Ichneumonidae > Ophion > Ophion ventricosus. Next base: position 15,963,170 of record OZ010723.1, on the reverse strand, counting down.
AAATCCTGATATTTGACGTTCAGTGTGCACGGGGATCTAGGCTCGTGCACGAACGAACATCATCGAGGGAATTTCACTTTCATCCCCTCTCCTCGATGATATACGTGAACATGCGATGTCGAGAGATCGTTCCGGCTCGCGTTGGTGTAGTTACTCGGCGATCGGAGTGTGCGAGGCCGTCTTTAGTCTTTCAACGTTTCTCTACTCGCCTCGTTGTTTAACGGAGTTTGGAATTCAGCGCCTTCTCTCGTGGACTTATCGGCGTCGATCACGCGTCATCTTTGCTTCTATTTTTGTTCACATCGTCTTTTACGGTCGCAAATCTTTAAGCGGAGACTCACCGATTAGCCGATTCTTGCACGAGTTGTTCGTTTGTTGAGTGATATTGTAACAGCTGCGTGGGTTTACTCATTTTTTTTTTTTTTTCGTCTTTTCATTGCTCGATTGGAGTGTAACCAACGACTGGTGTGGCGGTGTCGTTCTGGGTCTGGGTCACGTTCAATTGGAACGCGGGAACTCCCGACGATTTGCTCGCGCGGACGAGTCCCGCTAAGACTCCTCCACTCGACAAATGTCTCGTTCAGCAAAAGATAAACGTGTGTATGACGAAAGAAATACGATTTGTTCGTAGTCGTAACAAAATTCAGTCATTTCTTACCAGTCGTTGTAATCATTTTAAAGCGCTGGAATAAAAAAAAGCGTGTTATTTTTTTAGTTCAACGTGAACGCCTAAATTTCGAAAAATCTACGGTGAAGAAGGTGATCGAAACGTGGATAACAAGTGTCGTGAAATTTGGAGGAAAAAAGAAATCGCAACGAGAGCTGCGAATTAATTGTCAGCTCATTGAAGACTCGATCTCACTTTTTAATTATTATGTTTTTATATATTTTTTTCTTACGTTTTGTTTTATTTTTATTTTTTATATTTTGTATTTTTTAAATATATATATAATGAGTCACAGCCTAAATGTATATGTTTACTGAATAATCTGAATAAAATATAAAAAAAATCTTAATTCAAAAATGAGATTGAGTGTTCAATTGATTCAATGATCTGGCAATTAATTCGCAGCTCTCATTGCGTTTTTTTTCTTCAAATATATATATATATGAGGGTGTTTTATTTTTAGGGTGATTTATTTTGGGAAAATTTTAGAGTAAAATGAATAAAATTAGGACATATGCGTTAAAAAATTACTTTTGAAAAATAAGGGACACCTACATGCCAAGCCTAATCGATTAATGAAAAATATTTTTAATGGATACACTGGCTACATTTATTTATTCATTTAAATGTAAATTTATTTAAATTTATTTAAATTTGATTTTAATTTAAATTTATTCAAGTTTTATTTAAATTTCCAATTTATTTAAATTTTATTAAAATGTATATTTTTTTTCCATAAATGTTGAAACATTTTGATCTATGATCAGAATTTTGCAAATGAAAGGTCCGAGGGAGACAGAGAGAGTGAGGTGGAGGCTGCGCAGTACTCCAATAAATTTCCAACCATAAATCGAGTCTAATTCTAACAGTTTTTAAAACAATTTGTGCATTGCCGTTACAAAATAGTAATGGAAGTAAAAAAAAACGAGCTCTGTTGTGACGCTAGTGAAAATGGACGATCGTGGAGCAGATGACGATGGTGACCACAAGCCAGGAGGAAGAGAGAGGCAATCCACGACCTCGTAACAGTTCTATTACGTTGCATCGAGATGTGCACATCGTTGAACAGAGGCTAGACTGTTCAATGGAAAAAAACCGTCATTCCACAAATGGAATCAACGTTGGCGGGCTTGAGGAGCCTCGAGAAATACGTGAGGCCGTGACTTGCATAAACTTTTCGGCAACCGGCGAAACGCAAAATGAACCTGTAGCCTGTCAAAAGTTGCTGAAGAAACGACGAAGGCTTCATTATCGCCTAGTGATGTTTTTTTTTCCCTAATTTTGTGACACGAGAATCGTTGAAGATAGCTTCAACCTTTTTTTTTCTGCATTTGGAAAGTGGAAACTTATTGAAGAGCTTAGGAATTGTGAGTCGTCGTATCTGTCTGGAAAATTGACGATGTTTCATTGACATGTTAGAATGCTTGTCTTCCGGTTGATTGATCAATACATTTTTTTGTCAATTGATCGCAAAGCGCAAACAATTAACCAGCTATCGCGCTGTCAATTTATTGGCCGTGTCAAATATCGATTTGTTTCCAGTTACAAAATTGAAGTAAAGCTGTGTAAAATTCGGACTGAGCGATTACATTTAAAGAGGTATTCTAGTCTAGAAATTTGAAAAAGTCCATTTTTTTCGGCATGTTTCTTGAAGTACAGACTCCTGAGAATATGTTCTTAAAAGGATATTTGGAAATTCCCAATATTTACAAAGTTATAGCGATTTGAATACGGCCTAATCGAGAGGCTGCGCCGGCGCGAATCGGACAATCAGAAGATTCTAAGGAAGATTCTTGAACTGCTCGCAGGCAAGAACGAGCTTCAGACAATCATCATTTTCAAGTCAAGGAAGGCACACTTTACGAGGTAGGAATGGTTGATTAACATAACGTAAGTTATGCCATTATCCCACTTACATAGTTGCAGTTGTCTGAAATTGTACTAAAAACTTGAAACGCGTTTTTCTCGAAACTACTCTCATCAACCTGATTGACATCAAATCTCGAATTCTATTTGACTTATTGACTCCAAATTTAGTATGGGCCTTCAGTATATAGCCCTTTATTGTCTTTACCTCAGGTATTGCGAAATTATTATTATAACTATTTTAAAAAAAATCAAAAACTTTGAAAAAGATAGAGTAACAAATTAACTTTTTATTCACACAGTCGCCATTAAATTTTTTTTCTGTTTCCTAGCTAAGATAATGACATTGTTGTTGATCGAGAAAATTGGTATTTTTGTTTCAGATGAACAGGAGCTTTGGAATCGTGTCAACCGCCTCAAGCTTTTTTTTCACGGTTATATTTAGAGGCTCGCAACTTTGTCAATTGTTATTTTTTTGCACATAAATATTTTTGTACCTTGTTGAAACATCAATAAAAAGACGGTAAACAAATGGATACGAAAAATATTTTTTATTATTATTTTATCAAGCCCGAAATTCGAGTCTCCACACTGCCAAAAAAAATTTAATTTAAATAGCATCTATTTAAATTAAATCTATCTATAAATCTATAAAACCCCTATTTTGTAATTCCGATTTATTTTATGGTTTCGCTGAAAAAAAATCACAAAATATGCCCTTTTTTTGCCTCTGGAGTGGCCTAAGGCCTTAAAGCGCGTACCGAATAAAAAAAAAACAACAGGAGCTCAAAGGACTGGAAAATATGTTTCAGAAATTCCAGGCCGAAGGCAAAATGGCGAACGCGAGCCATTTCTCGTGGAGGAAATTTCCAGGAGTCCCGTAATGCGGGGCAGAAGGCAAAACTCCGAGGAGGAACGTGTCGTCGTTGAAAATATTTCGCGGAGTCCTGTCGCGAGAGGCAGGCGTCAAAATTCCGAGGAGGAACGTTTCATTATTGAAAATATTCCGCGGAGTCCGGTGTCGAGGGGAAAGAGACTAATTTCCGAGGAACAAAGTTTTTTGCTTCAAGACACTTCTCGAAATCCCGTTATTAAAGGAAAAGTATCAAGAATGGCGACATCGACGAGGACAACGACGGACGTTGTCGACGCCTCGAGTAACGCTCCGAACCGGAATTCGACCCAGATTGTAGTAAACGATAATCCCGTGAGCAGCAAGGCAACAACTTCAGTTATCGGTGTTCACAGTACTTGTCATAATGAACCACCGGACACCGAGGATGCGCCACCCTCTTACGAGTCGACGATACCGACAAGCCACATTGGATGGTCGCCGCACGTTACGTCCAAAGTACCCTTTCCTATGCCTCGAATGAACGATCTCAACGACGAAAGAGTGACTTTCAACTATCCACCGAGCTGCCCTTATCCACTGATGAAACTTTCTCCTGTGACCAAATCGCATCGCTCCCTCGAATCGCCAGACTCCAACTCATTGGGAACGTCGCCATCAAGTGCGTATACACAGTCAAAAAAAATATATTTAAGTTAACCCTTCGTGGTTACCCTGGGTAGAATCGACCGGTCGATCAATTTTTGGCGTAAATATATAATAGTTCCCGGCTACGAATAGGACTGTATTCATCATCTTACCTGGAGTTTGAAGTATCCTCATACCATAAAATTTACCCTCTTCACATGTCGAAATAAATACTTTTTTTGGAACGAGCATTATGCTACTATTTTTTCCCCAGAAGTACCATATCTAAGGAGTATCGCGTCCAAATTTTAGATAAAAATGTTGAAAATTCACGGAACTATGATTTTTTGAGCGAAAAAATGGTCTTTTTTGCGTTTTCACCTTTTTATGAATTTTTTTTAATATGTCGCCATTTTATTTCTTATGAATAAATTTTTCGTACTTCATCTAGAAAGTTCAAGGCATGCTCTGTAATTTTTTGAACCACTTCGAACGGATAGTTTGGTCACAATACTTTTTTGAAAACTGACTGGGTAGAATCGACCCAAGTGTGACCACCGCGATTGAATTTGGAAGTGTGACCACGAAGGGTTAAATAGGATCTATTTGAATCAAATATATTTTTTCCTTGTCTCATAGCCTACTATGACCCTATTTGTTTCAAACATTTTTTTTATTTGTCCAAGCTATTCTTTTTAAATATTAAATATAATCAAATTAAATAAATAAAGATAAAACAGCATACATCGCATAAATACGAGGGAGGAATATAGGTTCATGGCAGAAAAGGGAGGTGAAAAAAAGTTAATTTTTTTTTTTCACCAACAAGGCTGTTATTTGAGAAAAAAGAAAGGTATCGTCGTGCCTTTTATTGACAGGCGCCAATATTTATGTATAGAAAGACTAAGACTTTTTCTCAACCGCAGAATGTTACAACAGTCTTCTAATGAAAACAAAGCCATGAGATTTTTGAGAGACTGAATCGTGTACCATTTTTCCGTATGTCTCTTTTGTCTTATACTACCAGATGAAGCCAAATCACAGATTTATTAGGAATAACCAGAATATTTAGTTATTAGAAGATATTAAATACATTTTAATTTGAATAAATAAATATATTAAAAATAATTTTAATAATGTAATGCAATAGGAAAATCTTGATTTCACGAAAAATTTAATAAATCAAATAGACACATCTAGTTAATAGCAAAAGAATTTTTCTGTCAGTGTATCATTCAAAAGCATATAGTTCATTGAATATTCAATATTCGTGAACTTGAATTTCAATCAATATCGTTCAAATTCAATATTCAATATTCGTCTTCTCCCGACTAATCGCACATTTGCTTTATTCTCTTGCTGGATTCACCAATTATATAGCGTGTAAAAATATTTGTAAAAAAATTGTATTTTTTTAAATGTCTAATGATGTATTTTAACCCTCTGAATATGAATTGACCATGCATTTGCCCTAAAGCCCTTAATTTTTCACTAAAAATCATCAGAATTTTTTGAAAAAAAAAAACGCTTTTCGCGTTTAGCTAGCTGAATTTCGAGCTTTCAACAAAAACTCCATGATACTCCTAATCAGCGGATAATTTCCGATGTAAGAGACCCTTGAAATAGTGTAAAAGTCGAAAAGAAGATTTCCCACTCTTTCGTCCCCCACGTAGGACCCTAGTGGTCTCTGAAGCAGCGGTTTCCTGTAGAAGATTTAGGTAGACTAACAATGAGTTTTAATTATGCTCGCCTTAGCACCCTGGCTGCGTTTATTCATTATTTCCGGCTATTTCTCACAATGTTTTCTTTTCTTTCAGCGAGTCCAAGTCCACATAGGCTGAGACCTGCTTACGCGTATCAGCAAAGGCCAATACCGATGGCTATTACGACAACGAGGCCAGTCTTCAGAAGAAATTACGAAAACGATTTTTCTGACAAAGCACAGAACGAGCCCTCTTACAGTAAGTCATAAAATAACGCATACAGCTTGCCTCAAATGAGTTGCGTAGATTTTTACACTGTTCTTAACATCAAATTCACGTATTTGTTTTTACTTTTATTTCAGGGTATGGAGGACTCATAGTAGCAATTTTCTTCGTTGTTTTCATGATGCTGCTGTCGCTCAGTGTGAAATTTATTGTCAGGAAACACACTCATCCATGACAAATTTTATCTCATCAAAAGCATTTTCAAGCACGTAAAGAATAAACATTTCTCAACGTTCTGATGACACCCACTCACAATCAACTAAAATCTTATCGGACGATTATATGTTTGATATTTTTAAATTATTTTTAATGTAAATGTTTGTATATTTGCACTGTTGAACAAGAGATAATTACATCTTTCAACTGCACTCAAGATATGAATCTTCAGAGCTAGTATTTCTGCGTTTATTTTTTACGAAACATCGGAAAGAGTGCCTGGTTAAATATTCATTATTTTATTATTTTAATGTTTCTATTCGTAATATTTTGAAAAAATTAATTAAATTTTTTGTTGAATATTTTATATATTTTTGAATTAAATACTATAATATTTAATATTATTGAATAATAATTTCATCATTAATAATTGAATAATATTATTTGACACTTATTTAATATTATATTATAATCAACATAATGATGATGTATTATTTTAATTATAATATAATATTTTAAATATTTTAATATGGTTTAAATTGAATATGAAAAAAAAAAATTGAAAATTAGGATATTGAAAAAAATTTGATTTGTAATTTATTTAAAATAACGTAAAATTATGAATAATTTGTCGGGCACTCTTCAAATAATTTGAAAATAATACGAATAGACATTGAGTTCGACCTTTGGTCTCGTGCAAAAGTGTGCACTATAAGTGCAACGGTAGGTTTTTTTGACACGATCTCCCTCATTTCCACGTTTATAATTATTTGCTAAACGAGTTATTCCCATAACGGGAAAAGTTTTTTTTTTCCCCCCGTTCGTACTTTATTTTTCTTTAGCCATTGCATTAATCGTACAGTTGAGTGAGGCAAAGTAGGCTTCGCGAGGAAAATAGAGAAAAAAGTAAGCGCAGGTCAGTCTGTAGGTGAAAAAAAGTTGGGCTTTTATTTTTCAATTAAAAGTACAAGCAAGGAAAAGAGCGAAAAGCGGTCGAGGGAACGAGAAAGAGGGATGTAATGGGATGAACGAGAGCGCAGTGATTAAAAATATAAAATTAACGCGAGTCAAGTCTCCGGGAAGAGGCCTGGCCGGAGGGGAGAGCAGAAAAAATAGATGAAAAGCAGAAGAAAAAAAAAAACCCCCAGATGGAGAGGCAAATTTGAAGCCTCCCTCATTTGCTCGTGATGAAAAAATGGGGGTGTGATGCGTTTGTCAACGCTCGTGCGACATTCGTTAATTACTCCTCGCACAGAAGAAACTTTTCGGGCACCCTTGACTTTATCCATTTTCATAAAACTCCCTGACCCCATCGCCTCGACTTATCGAACTACAAAAGTCACTTAAAATTTCCGTATAAATTGAAATAAAAAGTAGAATCAATTTTTGCACGATATTTTTTTGTCATTTATTTCTCAGCTGCTGTATCATTTTGCTTCGAGAACTCCAAATGGAGCAAGTTCGAGAGTCGTAAAAAAATAATATTTGCGAGAACGACTTCTATCATTGCCATCAAACGAGCGTAAACGTTATTGATGACACATTGCATCACTTACGGCTATCGACGATGAAAAAATTGATTCAAAGCATTAAAATTTTTGCTTATGGTAAAACAGCTTCTGCAGATATCAATGGTTGAAAAAAAAAATGGAACTAAATCGCCGTAAATTCAAAAAAATATTATATCATCAAGATTTAGGATCAAGCGATTGATTATGCTAAGTTTCATATAAAACGATTGATTAATTGTCGCGAAATTAAAGTAATGAGGTGTATCGCCTTTTTTAACGATGAATTAATAGCAATCATTGGAAAACTCAATATATATTGAGCTTTCGGGTAATTATTGATAATAATAAGCTAATGTGGGTGTATCAATTAAATTTAAAAATTGAGAAATTTTTTTGTTGTACAGTCGAAACAGATGTACAGTCACTGACAAAACCTCAGTCAAGCACACGTCAATATCGTCGAATTTGACTTAAATTATTATCAAAAGTGGAAAATGAACATTTCTAAGTGTTAATTGATTATTAAATTAGCTATTTGTAAGGCTAAACATGTACGAAATGATCTAGACTTGTAAATCCACGATTCGCCCATTTTGGACGAACTTTTTGTCCGACGGTCCATCCAGTAATATCTTAATTGTTGACGAAAACCAGTTAATTGTTAAATATTCGAGTTCGTGAGAGGAATACCATAAATCTACGATATGAAGTGTGCTTTAGTAAAACGCTGCGTAATTGTAAGAGTGGAGTGCTCGATTCCAGACGGAAATGATGGAATCTTCAAACATTGAGGAATATACCTTCACATATCGAACTCCTGGGCCATACAATTTCAACTCCATCGAGGGAACAATTCAGAGCCATAGACTGGCCACATATTTGCCCAAAATTACATCCACTCGCGACCTTCGTGTACAATCGAATGTCGAAATCCATTGTCGAATCAAAGGTACACTAAATATTAGATATTGCATTGGGAAAAGCTTCATCCGGATACGTAAGTTTTCGTATATATTCGTCCTTACGTACTATATGCTTTGGTTGGAACTTGACGATTGACACCCCGAGCGGAAATTGAGTTCGGGCTTTGATCAGGCCCATCTTAATTTTTCCTAACTTTATTAAGGCTCTGGCCTGGAAGACTCACATGGGCCATCCGGTGGCCGGTCACACTTTGCTAGCGAGGGCCATTGAAAATAACCAGGGCCTTTGCCTCAACGGTGCCTCATAACATATTATTGCAGCCATATGCGTACGTGCGCATTTACACTCTTTGTTACTTTACTTTGCTCGTTGCATTCGTGAAATGAGAATTTTACGAAAGCGACGCGAATGAGGAGGTATGGTGGCTGTATGGCCACAGGGGAGCAATATTTGCGCGCTGATACTCGCCCATCAAAGGGGATCACACGAGCGGTATACCGATTGGCAGATGCGACGTATAGTTATTTTTCTACGATATGAGGATTTCGCTGCTCGTGGGATTTCTATATTATTGGAAATAAAAAAAAAACGTACCTAAGGGAGGGAGAGATCAGTGAATCGCCATGCGAAAATGGAAGGGCATTATAGTCGAGGCATCATTTCGTCTCGCATACACCGTCAAACTTTTATTCTTCCTTTCGTTCTCTCTCTCTCTCTCTCTCTCTCTCTCTCTTTCTCTCTCTCTCGCTCTCTCTTTCTCTTTACCTATTTTTCTTTCTCTTTTAAGCCGCTACGCTTGGCCTTCCTATACTTTTCGGGATTCCCATCGATCTTCCACTCTCGTCTCTTTCACTGGCCTCAATCGATCCTCGCATTTATCGTTTACTTGTATTTATGTATGAGCCCTTTCTTCCTCCTTCTTCGGGCCCTCGCATTGTCCGATCCTCGCTAGCTTCACCTGATAATACACTCGGCTTCGATCTCGTCCACCTTCCTTCACTTCGTTTTTCATGGAGTTCGATGGTCGAAAAAAAAAACAACGTGGCGAAGCTCTCTTTTTCAGGGTTGTATTGAAAAGAGTTTCCGGATAAAGTTTTTTTTTTTGAAAACAAGGTAGGTGTGATTATACCTAGGGTATTAGGAATACCCTAGGAATAATAGGTAAATGCATAATAGGAAAATCATCAAAATTACATATTAAAAAACACATATTGAATTAACATTCAAAATATAAAAATAGAAGATTAAGGCAAAGAGATAATAGGAAAATGAGGTAGGTATGAGTATTTCTGGGGTAATGGGAATAACCTAGGAATTAAAATTAAATTTTAATTAGTGAAAGAAATTAATTTTAATTAGGTCACTTTTAAGTAAAGTACTTTTGAGTAAAGTATGAGTCATTTTAAGTAAAGTATGAGTATTTCTAGGGTAATGGGAATACCCTAAGAATTTAAATTAAATTTTAATTAGTAAAAAAATGTAATTTTACGTATGGTATAATACCCTAGGAATAATAGTTAAAATAGGAAAACTATTGAAGTTAAATATTAAAAATTACAAATCAAATTGAATTAACAGTAAAATATCAAAAATTAAGTCAAAGGAATAAAAGGAAAACTAGCTGTGCGTAATTCTAGGATTCTAGGAATACCCTAGGAATGATAGTTAAACGAATAAAAGGAAAAATATTAAAATTAAATATTAAAATTTGAATTGAATTGAATTAAAAATAAATACCCTAGGAATAACAGGTAAACGTACATTTTTTTAAAGTAATTTTTAAGAGTACACTAGGAATTAAAATTAAATTTTACTTAGTACAAAAATTATATTTTAATTAGGTAAATTTTAACAGATAGATTAAAAAAATAACCTAGGAATAACAGGTAAACGAATAATCGGAAAACTATTGAAGTTAAATATCAAAAATTACAAATTAAATTGAATCGAATTAAAAATAAATAACATGAATTGAATAAAAATTAAGAATTAAAAAATCAGGTAAAAGAATAATACGGACACGAGGTAGGTGTGAGTATTTTCAGGGTAGTAGGAAAATTGTTATTTATTTCAAGGTTAATGAAATTTGGTATGCGTAATTCGTGAAGATAGTTCGGTATTGGTGGATCTATATTTTTTTTTGCACTATATTTTACCATGGTGTTTTTCTTCCACTACATAGAACTTTGAATCTCATCCAAATTTGGCAAAACTTCAAGCTAGCCTTACCGTTGATTCTTCAAATGGTGCCTGAACGCTCGGGTTATTCCGTCCTCCAAAAATTGGACGTAAAAGTATGTTTTTTTTTGTTTCATGGTATTTTACGAATGTCTTGAAAAATAAAACAAAACACAAGTCCGAATAGGAAATAAATTCAAAGGTGGATAGGAAATGGGATAAAGTTTGCGCCGATGTGGCACGGAATTTGCAGTGAACGACACAGGGAAGAGAAAATATTGACTCTTGCCTCGTTTCCTTGTCGCGAACTTCTTGACTCTTGGAGAACGGGCCAATCAACGGCAGCACCATGTCACTCGCGAAACTTCGATATACAGGTATAGTAAGAGCGTACGCAGCGCGAGAAATCGAATCGCCAGGACCTTTGATCCAGCCTGAAGAAACTCCTCCAAACAGACTTTCAAACCCCTTGCACTTAAAAAAAAAAAAGAAAGAAATCCGAAGATGCTCTCCGAACGAAGCCAAGGCAATTGACTCCACAACCCTGTCTGCATCTATCTGAAAATCTCACGCTTCCTCGCGAATCGCACTTCAGTGCACTTTTTCTTTACCGTAGAGAAAAAAAAAAGGAAAACTTCTGCGCTCTCGTTTATTCCCAGCTTCCACGTGCTATTTACATAAATCAGCCACTGCAGATTCTTTCTGCCTGTTTTTCCGACGCAAACTACCGAAAAATTTCGACAGGAGCTTTCTTTTTTGGCCCTCTATGTTTTCCATATTTACCGTACGCCGAAAAAAAAAAATGCCACTATTTCGTGGACCAGTCTGTACACTCGAAGCTGCAAGATTGTCCAATCTTTTCGCTGTTGTGTCTAGAATTGTGTAGGCGCCTTAATACAGTACCCGAATCGTTAGGCTCGTTGTACATTTCGGCGAATTAAGGTAGTAGTCTCGCCAGGACGTTTATCTATAGATTTTTTTATTTATTTTGAGGATCCATTCACGACACTATTAAGTGCATACCTGGACAATTTCAAAAGGATTCACCGTTATGTATTCGAGATATTGGCAATCAAAGATTGCACGGTTTTACACGTGTTCTTATTAAAATTTCACATTTCACGCAATAACTTCGAAACTTTTCTACAGATTTTTTTTTTCATTCTCAATTACAGTGGAACATATGATGAAGTGGGTACAAAAAAATTATGAATTTTGTCCGTCTCGTTTCAGAGGTATAGCGATTTAAATTAAGGCCTTAGGCCACTCTAGAAACAAAAAAGGGCATATTTTGTGATTTTTTTTTCAGCGAAACCATCAAATAAATCGGAATTGCAAAATAGGGGTTTTATTATACACGTAATTGACTATACAAAATTATTTTTTTCACAGTGATACATGTCAAAATGGCGATTGTGCAGCATTTTTCCGATGATGCCTTTATTTCTGAAAGGCCAACGGCCGGACCGACAGCTCCTATAATTTTTGAGTTATGATGAGACACTAAAGTTTTTTCGATTATATATAAAAATAGCTATAGAAGTATGTAGAATTTTTTTCATATATTGTTTTTTGTCAAAATGGCGCATTTCTAAAACAAAAAATATAAAATGCCATGAGAAAATCGTCAGATAATTGTTTATAAAAAAGGAACTAGGCAATATAATTTAAAAAATCCTACGCAGTGCCCCTCAGAAAATGTAATTCTAAATATACAGTTAAAATTTCAAGTGAATCGGTTGAAATTTGTTTGAGTTATGAGTCCGGCCGACTTGAAAAATGTCGTTTTGAGATAAACGCGTTTAAAGTTAGTAGAAAGTCACGACACGATTCAAGAGGGTTTGCGCTAGAATTTGAAAAATTGTTTTTCAAAAGTTCTACTATTAAAAAAATGGAACCGAAGTAGAAGTTCTCTTTCGAAATTTGACTTTTAGTCTAATCGGTTTTGCGTAAACACAAAAATTACGATCGTATCGTATTTCTGAATTTTCTAGAGATATTCCTTTTGAAAGAAGTGAGATGCTGTTAAAAAAAAAACGCACAACGAGACCTGAAATTCCCATGATAGGGCTTGGAAGGTTTGGTTGAAAAAGTCTGTTGTTTTATTGGACATTGGAGCGTGGTAAAGTACGAGAAGCAGCCGCACGGTTTGCTCGAAAACTTGGTGAAGCGGCTGATGACGATACCTCGGATCCGGAGACCAGACCTTAAGGATTAGCTACGAAATCCGCTTGCTTCCTGATGCGTATCGTCCGAAAGTGGGTATTATACGTCTAGTTGTAGAGAAATTCAACCGAGAGCCAAAGAGCGAGAGAGAGAGAGAGAGAGAGAGAGAGAGAGAGAGGGAAAGAGAGAGAAAAAGAGAATTACAGGAACGCAGTGCAGAAAATGTAATAAATAATTTAAAAAAATAACATTACAGGACGATTTATCGTTCTTATCCCGCTAGAAACATCCAGCACCGGAAATGCATCGCAAAATCGAAGAAAAACATTTTCAACATCCTAAACCTTAATTAATGCAGTTTAAACGTGGCAGGGCTCGAGTTTTTTCCCATGACGTCTCGGGTGACCATTCCCGTGTACGTTGGAGTAGGAAAACGAAACTAATGAGAATGCACCGAGAAGTGAAAAAAAAAAAAATCAAGCGGAAATTCAAAGATGGCGAAAAGTGTTGAATGCGAAGGGTAGAGAAAATTCATATAAAAGAGAAATGAGAGTAATAATAAAAGTGCGAGGCGTTGAGGGATATGCCGTGGCAACGTGCAGCGGGAGAAAACGATGTATAGGACCCTGCAGAGAGGATCACTCCTTCCTTTTTATATCGGGTATATAATGGTACAGGGACTTCTAATGAAGCCATCGACAACACGTCTCAGCTCCTCTTCCATCTTTCCTTTACTCTCTTTCTCTCTCTCTCTCTCTCTTTCTGGCTCCCTCTCTCTTTCTCTCTTCCCCTCGCCCCCTGCGCACAGTCCATACTTTTGCTGCTCCCGAATGAATGAATGAATTTCGCACGTGCCTTCAACAATATGAGTATTGGAATGCCGTAATGGGAGAACCGTCTACGGAATATGGCTGGTTGTCATTTCCAGCAATGGCGCCCAGCCTGGCTAGACCTGCGCACCCTGGAGCCGTTGGACTCAACTCAGCCTTATGGAAGTACGATCATCAAGAAGAATCCAACTTTGGGGCCTGAAATTTTTATATGATGTTGACGAATACGTTATACACCCTTTGGAAAAATTTGAGCTATATTGACTGTTCAGTTTTTTTTTGTAATAAAATTGTAAAGTCGAGAACTTTGAGCTAGTGAAGCATGTCGTCTTATGGAGGAGACAATCGACCGGAAGTGATCATGGTTTTGCTGCTCGCGTATCCAACTAAGGTCGTTGGAAAAACGAAATTTGATAAATTAGACATAATAGATATTGTAAAAAATCGAAAATTTAAACTTCACCGTATAGTTCAAGCACTACATTATAAAACGGTTTCAACTTTCGGTTGAATATTATCATAATGACGAAATAGCACCCATAGACTTGCTAACGTCGGGCGTAACAGCTGATTCGTTTGGCGAGCGTAACCTAACTCTGCACAAAACGCAAAATTTTAGCTATTAATTCCACTGAGGCAATTCGGGGCTATTTAAATAAGATTCCGTTAGATTTGGTGCAACAATTTTTTTAGTCCGATTTTATGGTGAAACTGTCATTGTGAGTATGACGGAGACTACTCCAGAGTCGTCGAGGATCTAATTTTTCATTTTTTATTAGTAAATATGCAATACATAAAATATTTATCACAAATTTGGCACTCTGGTATCGACAATACGAATATTCAACATAAGTTAACATAAATCAGAAACCCTGAAGAACTAGTCGTACCTCCTTAAAAGTATGAACCATACATAACCGTGCAAAAATTGTCGTGGAGGTTCAATTGGATTCCCATACTTGTTCCTACTTCCTGATATGTCACACTCGCACATTGGACTTCGGGATTCCTCATTGGAATTAGGGATGTTCGATGCTGAATCGATCTTCAGGAGAGATTCTCACTATATCTGGACATTTTTTTCCACGGGGATAAAAAATGTGTAAAATCCCGATAAATGGAGTACATAGAAGAGTTGGAATTGAAGAAGACGAGAGATGGAAGAAGAATTTTGTGGAAAAGTCCGGTTTCTGAGTGTGGTGGAAAAGGATCATGAGTGGAAAAAACAAACTCTGTAGTAATTTATATAGTACCTAACTTATAGTAGATAGTACTCAATTACTTAGAAGAGAGAGAAGGGGATAGGCTGGGGTCTGATAGCCCTCATGGTACTTGACTTTTAAACCCTGTAAGCGGATCAGTCTACTGCGTACTTCTAAATGTCCACCTCGCCGTTTCACCCAAAGCTCTATCCTCTCTCTCTCTCTTTCTCTAACACTCTCTATACACACACATACACAGGGGAAAAATACTTAAAATTCGCGATATATGTATAATGGATATCAGTAGATCGTAGGATTTTTTGAAATTTTCTTTTTTTTTTCACAAAATGACGCCTGATTGAAATTTACATTCATTCTCGACCTAAACTTCCGACCTTTCTGGCTTGATAAAAAAATAAATAATTCTGTTAAAAAAAATCGAACAAAACAAACTTGAATGAAATCGGACAAGTAGTTTTTAAGATAATAATTCCTAAAGTTCATCAATTTTTTTTCGCTGTCTGCTCGGATGTGCTGACTCAATGTGGTTCAAGTGTTTTAAAATACACATTTCATGTGTTTGAATTCTCTATAACACACGTAAGTCCGTTGTTACAAGTTGTGCATGGCATTTACACGTGTTAAGTCCTAAAATTACACACCTAACAAATAGCATCCATAGATTTGTAGTGTTTACGACGCAGATGCAAAGAATTTCCTTGTCATATATATATAGATGTACATTTATGATTGTAGTCTGGGTCGGGGGACAGATGGGGCACACGTTTTGTGCGGTAGACGTTGATCGCTAGACACGCGGCTTTCCAAGCCCCATGGACACACACACATACACAAAATGATTACGTCACAAACACACAGTAGCCTTGGATCGCCATCGTTCGCGTTCACGGCTAGTGCACTAAGGAAGGTAGGATTTAATAATGGAGACAGTCGGGCTAGACGTTGGGTACACATCGAGATTGGTACACATGGCTTTCGGGCGTCTTCAATATCTGAGCGGCCACCGCGCCTCAGCAGCTCGACTGTTCATGATGTGCTTCGTGTGATCTCCTTTCGGAACACTCGCGCGGGCTTACCTCCTCCCTTCCTGTCGTTTCCGTGTACACCGCATTGTCTCGTTGTCGAGAACAAGGAAGACCAGAGAAGGGCTTTCCGGCTGCTGCACTGGATACTGCCCGAGCAGATGATCAAATCACGATAACGCGACGATTATCGTTATTAACGTTGATAATCGTCTTAAGGGGTTACGTGGCTTTCGAAGCAAAAAAAAAGCATATTTTCTCTATTTTTTAAAAAATATAATATATAAATTATTTCATTCAAAATGTTAAGCAAATGTTAAGCAAATGTTAAGGAAAATGATTAGCGTATTTTAACCATCCAGAAAAAAATCGCGAAAATCAGCTATTTTTCGACCCCATTGCACGGTGACGATCCCTTGAAGGTCTACAAAAAAAAAATGATAACGCGCTAACACAATGTTGCTATCTTGACGTTCTGGCTGTTCGAGTTTCTTTGCTTTCCGCAATGAACCGAAAAAAAAATCCCAAAAGTACAATTATCCAAAGATCCAATTCAAATATGGAACATTTTTGGGAACAGTCCGATCCAAATGAGAGCAACATTTCTACAATATTTTTTAAAAAATTTCATTACCCCTCAATATTAATTGTCTTTCACAATTGGATCTTTTAAATTTATAACACTTTGCTAACCTTTTGATGGTCTTTCCATTAAAAAATATATATATTCCAACCGTTTTTTTCAAATTGTTTTCAAATGCGAATTGAGCTTAAGGTAGAAACGGTGTGTGTGCAGGTAATGGAGAAAAGAGTTGAAAAGTCAGACGATCATGATGGCGACCGTGTTTTCTCGACCACAGGACCGAGAGACAGAGTGAGAGGAAAGGGTCGGGGGGGGGGGGGGGGGGGGGTCGGAGACGAGGTATAGAAAGGGAGAGACAGGCATTCCCGATGCAAGCTTCGGAGCGTCGTCGGGACGCCACCGCGAGAGTTCTATTTCAATTCCAGCAAGGTAATTGGAATTGTTTGGAGCAGACACCGAGACCAGAGCAGAACTCTTCCACTCGTCGTTCTCTCACTCTTGCTCCATTCAGAACCTTACTGTCGACCTTTTCTTCCTACTCTCTCTCTCTCTCTCTCTCTCTCTCTCTGTGTACACACAGAGCCATTCATACACATATCTAAACGAGTCCAACCCTTTTTCAGCTGACTCACTCCCTCTAGCTCCCTCGATTCTTCGATCTTCGAGGAATTCACGTTTCCCCGACGACCAATCGACTTTTCAGGTTCGGCGCCTGTCTTCAGGATCCTGACGCCTTTTCAGCAAGACTAGGATTTTTGTCATCATCGAGCTGTTACGGAAGTAAGGTTTGGGTGTTCTCATTCGATCAACCCTTTTTCTCAAAATATGGATAATCTCGTGTCGTAATTTCTAACCGTGGACATTTTTTTTTTTCGAACTACAACGAGATTTTTTTTTAACCACTTCCATGCCAAAAATACAATGCGTAGGATACTTTTCTTGGGTCTTCAATGGTGGAGAGACTAGCCTGAAGATCAAGATGCATTCAATTCAACGAAAAAAAATTAATTGCTGTTTTACCACCCTGATACTTTTTTGCCGTAACCCTAAACCCTTTTATCCCGAAATTGCTGAAAGTATACAATTTTATTTTGCGTAGTTTTAATCTTTTTATTATTAATAGTCGATAAGAAAGGATGTAAATGCAGGTACCAATATTTTTTCAATTTTTTGTATTTTAATAATCATAATGATAATATAAAAACACATTAGCTAAGAAAACATCTCTGCGATGTAAAATTTATCGTTGTTTATTACAGGAAAGGAGGGAGCTGAAAATACTCCACGAATTGAAAACAACATTGAAAAAACGCTTCAATATTAAAAATAACAAGAATGTAAATTATTTGAAAGTTTAGCGGGCCAAAAATTTGAATAATTTTGTGTTTATACTAATCAGAATGTTATTAAAATACATTTACTAAAAGTACTTAGTATTTGTAGTTGGTTTTATAAATGTTATATTTATTATAATTGCAATTAATTATTGTGTTTATAGTATACTATACTATAATTGCATTCTATTTAATCAAAGACGAATACTTGCTCTTTAACCCTTCGTGGTCACATTTCCAAATCCAATCGCGGTGGTCACACTTGGGTCGATTCTACCCAGTCAGTTTTCAAAAAAGTATCGTGACCAAATTATCCGTCCGAAGTGGTTAAAAAAATTACGGAATATGCTTTGAACTTTCTAGATAATGTAGGAAAAATTTATTTATAAGAAATAAAATGGCGACATGCTAAAAAAAATCATAAAGTGGTGAAAACGCAAAAAATACACTTTTTCAATAAAAAAAATCATAGTTCCGTGAATTTTCAACATTTTTACCTAAAATTTGGACGTGATATTCCTTAGATATGCTACTTTTGGGAAAAAAATACTAGCATAGTGCGCGTTTCAAAAAAGGTATTTATTCGAACATGTGAAGAGGGTAAATTTTATGGTACGAGAATACTTCAAACTCCAGGTCCCATTCGAAGCCGAGAACTATTATATTTTTACGCCAAAAATTGATCTACGGGTCGATTCTATCCAGGGTGACCACGAAGGGTTAATTCTCAAGTATATTATTATTAACTTGGAATAAACCAAAACAATAAAATAACACAACCTTTATAAAAGGCCCAAATATCAAGATTTCGTGAGAGATCTCTTCATTCTAAATTTAAACCGGTCGACCGTTCTAGAATTTTCTATGGTAACTTTCCGAAATGTACCCTCTAACGTGGCGTGCGATCAGCATCCATTGAAAGTGAAAGATTCGACATGTGTACCTGAACGAAAAACGGAGCTAAAAAAAGTTTCACTTTAAAAAATGATTGCAAAAAACATTCTACGAGAAATTATTCTCAGACTGTTGGGTAGTTAAAACTTATTTCCAAGAGAGAGAGAGAGGGAGAGAGAGAGTGTGTGTGTGTGTGTGTGTGTGAGAGAGAGAGAGAGAGAGAGAGAGAGAGAGAGAGAGAGAGAGAGAGAGAGAGAGAGAGAGAGCTACGAGTATACATTCTCCGAAACGAGTTTCAGGTTAAACCAGGATAAGAACAATCTTTGACCAACTTCTTCGTTTACCTTTTTTCTCTTGCAAGAGAGCACTCTAATAATGCGTAATATATACGACAGCCAAGTCCGCGAAGTGCAAGCGTACTGTACAAATAAATGTCCCTCCTTTATTTTCTTCCCTGTTCCTGGCCAGGGAAACGCAAACGGTCGTCGTTGGCATTCGAGAAAAATAATTTCATCCCCGCGCCGTACAGTTTTACCGTCCACAATTCCGGCTTATCCTCCGCCGCGGAGCGTCGTACCCAAGCTAACGATAATGCACGGGTAATGGTCGTTATCAAATTCAACGAGCATAAGCACCGTTCAGGAAAACTTCTGTTTTCCGTAACGCGAAAAGAAAATCGTCGAATCTGCGGTAAGACAGAGAGGAAGAGAGCAAAAAAAAAAAAACAAATAGGATAATAAGGGATAAGGCGATGTTTTCGGGCGATAAGACGTTGCAAGGACGATAAAGTAGAGGGTGTAGCCAGTTAAGGATGTCAAAATTGTCCCCAAGCTGTTTTCTCTCGACACGCGGGGGATCCTTTTGGTACTAATTGTAAGAAAAAAAAGCACACAGAATTTTAGGTCTTTATCTTGAAATTTTTTCGAATTATCGAAGAAAAAACGTTATTTTCGGTTGTTATTTATTTTTCATTAGTTAAAATGAAAATTAAGGAACGTTTATTTTTTTCCAAGTACTAATGGAAAAAATACATCAGATTCTTTTTTTCCGACTCCGCAATAAAAAATGAATTAGACAAAAATAAAACTAAAATAATTGAAAAAAATGTTTCTTCAGACCTGCAATCGCCAAATTTTGACAAAAGACGTCTCTGATACCTGTTCATACTCAGGATTTTTTTCAATTTTTTCAAATCAGTGGAACATAGTGAAAAAAAATTTAGTGTGGATTTTTAACATAATTTGGAATTCTTTTTTATATGATTTTGAATTTTTTATCGAAAAATGTTTCGAAAAATTGATAAATGATATTAAAAATGGAATTTAAAAATATCAACCGTTGCAGTGTTTTTCTTCGGAAAGTGTCAGGTTATAAAAAAAAACTAGTCACTGAGAAGGAGGCTCGTATCTCAATCGTCGTCTAGTTTACGTGGAAAAAATAATAGTGAAATAGAATCAGCTCATACATTATCTGTTCGATTCGATTGATATTCGATTTCTTACCAATAAATTGATTTGATTCTGCCCTATCATAAAATGATCTAAAAAACACCAGATTTTCATTTTTTTTTTACTACGATCCATCAGTCAGAATTTTTTTTTAATTTCTGTTTACAAAGAGTTATAATAGACGTCCTCTGTCAAAATTTAGTGATTGAATATCTAAAAGAACATATTTTTAAAAATGACTTGAGTTTTCTTATTTTTTTTAATTCAGTTTTTATTGTGGAATCAAAACAAAACAAATTCTGATGTATTTTTTCCATTAGGACTTGGGAAAAAAAATAACCACTTGTTAATTGTCATTTTTATTTATAAAAAACAATAAAACCCGAAAATAATGTTTTTTTTTTCGATAACTCGAAAACTATTAAAGATAGAGACCGCAAATTTTGCATAATTTTTTTTCGTAGTACCAAAACGATTCCTCAGGTTTTGAGAGAAAACGCTTTGGAGGCAGTTTTAGCATAACTACCCGGCTAGGACCTTTATCGAGGGAAATGAATCCTGACGAGAAAGCGCGTTAATTTTTATCGTGCAATTGGGTTTTTTATTCTCCAATTTTTTATTTATTTTTTTTTCCAATAAATTTATTTAATTTTTTTTATATTTTTATTATTTTTATTTTCACTCTCCAATCAATGCTCCAATTTATTCCAATTTTTTTTTTATTCTCCAATCAACTATCCATCATTATTTACAACGGTTTGGATGTTCCGTTAGGATTTCTGCTGCTTTGTTTCAAGCGAGACTTTGAACAAGGTACGAGCGAAGGGCATGAAAGAGTTCGAGGGCAAAAGTAGCCTCGATCTCGGCCTCCATAGCCCAATAATAGTGTTGACGCAAAATCCTGTTATTGGCTATTTGATGACACATATGATCGAACAACGGTGAGGCCAAGAGACTGACGAAGAGCCGAAAATTTTTGGAACCACGAGCCTTAAGCCACAACAATACGTGCAATTCGTCTCTCGGCAATAAGCGTATGATTCGACGTATCATCATGGTAAGACCGCCCGAGGCAATGTCAGCCTCGGATCTCTCGTAACGCGGCAAATTCTTCCAATACGTCGCTGTCTTGGGCCACCAGTGATCGATCCTCAAGCCCATGTCCCGAAGATAACCGAGGAATATTGCGGTGTGTGGTAATGTCTCGAATTCGCGCGTTATAAATTTAATCTGATCATCGATGAAGCTGTACGTATCGGCCATTTGTTTGTCGTACATGAGATAGTCGAGAAGTATCCTGTTTACGTCCTCGATCGGTATGTAATTCAGAATGTCACGAAAGTCATCCTCGAGCGTCGAATTCTTCGATGAATTGGCACAGTCATCACGATTATTCGTCGATCGGGATGAGCTCGAACGAATGGTCATCTTGTATGCCAAGTAACTCGCCACTGCCATGGATACTGTGAAGATCCCGAGAACCACCAGCGACCCGTTCATCCCTGACGTTTATGGGCCAACAACCATGACAAAATGATAATGATGAGAGCCAAATTTCACGAATAATTAAGAATAACCATTGAGATGGCAAACATTGCGCAGTCATTGTGGTGTTTATTTAGTCAAAAAATGTTCCCTCGAATGTCATTGCTTGCATGTAGAATCTGTCAATGCCAAAGTCTGTATAGTGATTACGATTGAGTTGCCAATCAGTGCGAAGAGCTTGAATCGCTTCTTTAAGTTGTCAAGCGTCAATAACCCGTGCAGAAATTTCTTAGTGATACTTAAGTTCCGATCGGATCCCGATTGGGATATGATACGGTTTCCCGGAATTCAGATGACGCCCAATACGTAGCACAAGGCGGAGACGTGATGGCAAGAATGTGAAATACGTATTTCAAATACTTCTTAAATACATTTTTCTTAGCAAATTAAATACATATTTACTTAGATCAAACGATCTGCATTTAATTTAAATATAATTACAATAACTAACCTACACTACCGGCTAAAAGTTTGGATATAGTCGTCGAAATTTCTTACCGCACTAAAAGCTGAATAGCGGACTCAAAAATAGAGATAATTGAATTTTCCATGTGGTGTTTTAAAGAGGACAAGTTTACCTTTATTTTGCTTTTTTAGAAAATTCTCTACGATTTTTTTTTTGGCTCCTGTACACACTTTTGAACCCGGCCATTTTTCGACTATGTTTTGGCCGTTGAAAATTAACTGCAAAGTTTGTGGAAAATTTTTCCCACTGCAAAAATCGTAGAAAATTTTCTAAAAGAGCAAAATAAAGGTAAACTTGTCCTCTATAAAACGCCATTCGGGAAATTCAATTATCTTTTTTTTTGAGTCCGTAATCTAACTTTTAATGCGATAAGAAATTTCGACTAGTGTATCAAAACTTTTGGCCGGCAGTGTATATCACTTTTCTGCAGGAAATGTAAGTCTTACAAGGTCTATATATTGTTTTTTCGAAATTTTTAATTAAATGTAAAGAATTTTGTACGAAATTAGGTTATTAAAATATATAAGTTTTGACAGTTGTACTGTAGCATCAATTTTTACCTAATCTTTTTCAGATCCTTGAATAAGTGATTTCAGAAAATGTCCAGCGTCTCCAGCTGATACGGATCGGTATCTCCTGGTGATTTTTACATTCATCCCTGGGATCCAATTCGACATCGAACTAGATCTTGTTCTAGAAGTTCGGAATTCTAGCCTGGATCCTATACAAAGTTTCTATTTGGATTCTGACTAGAGTCCTTAATAGTTCCGGATTAGGATCCTGGCTGGAATCCGCTTTGCGAGCGTTACATTTCGCTGCTGGATCCTATCGGATATCCGACTGGATCCCGATTGAGAAACCAGGCTCTTAGTCCGAAATGAACTGTATCCATGACAATATTTCTGCACGGGTAGCTGTGCCTCGTGTGTTGATGATCATGGTGATACATTCGCGAATTACGAATCATCAAGAAATTGTCGCATTCCCATGGAAGGGTAACCTTCAAAATATTCAGTCTACTTCTATGATGTGCCTGGCAACGTCGGTCATTCTCGATTGCCGCAAATTGGTGCAAGAACAATTGTAGAAACGACTTCACAATTGAAGAACTGATTGGACCAAACCGGGTCGCGATAATACGACAAAAAGCAATATCGAAGTTTTATCCAGTTGGAATAAATGATTTTTAAGTTTTTCGGTTGGACAGCGACGCAGGATAAAATAAGTGTATTGACATTAGGAAATTGACAATTTGCTATATGTTGTAAATTTGCTTTAATTTATCCGAAGATAACAAGGACAATGTTGCTTCCTCTGATAAGAGTACATATTCTTTTTCTATCTCACTGTTACGGCGATCCAAGACAATTCGACGGTTATCCTCGTAGGTTATCTGGTGTTCTTCGCTCAAGTAGGATCACCCACGAACATTTTAAACGCTCTTCAAGGCATCCTGGTATAAAAAATTGCGCAAGATGATAAATTCCTTGCCGAATCGATCATAGTATCGACATTTTTTTTTCGTTGAGTCGTTATAGATTGGTTTTTTAGTGAGTTGAATTTTAAGTGTGTCCGAAATGAGCCAACGAGTGTAAATAAAATCGATCATCGATTCGCCGATAACAAATCAATAGCGAGCGAAGAAACGGAAATGCCTAACGAACTTCGGGACTCTGTTACCCTCGACTAATTTCCAGATAAAACGAAACGTAATGAGGTTGGTCATCATGGTTGGGCTGAGTTTGATCGAGCATTAATCCAACTAATGAAAGTGGATATCAATGCCAAAGACCTTGGACATGAATTTGCTGATCGCAGAGACATCGATTCCAAAATCAGCCGCGCGACGACCGAATTTTTGGAATTCCGCGTTGTACACGAGTTGATCAACGACTTGCTGGAATTCTGGTGAGCCGAGACGGCGCATCATGTAGATGAAGGCCTCGGAGCTCTGCAGCTTTTGTTGGTACAATGCTTCAATGGCGTCACGTGGCAAAAGTGCCTCGATTGCGTCAAGCATTTGGCGTACCCCTTTGCCACCTGAAAGAACCGACCTGCCAAGAGCTTGCGATGTCTTCACTTCCGGTAGACCCATTTTACTGTTCATCAAGTTGACGTATTTGAAGGCGGGCAAGCCAGCTTCGTCCAGATAACTGACGAATGCTCGGAATTCGTTGTTTTGCTCGGCATTGGTTGCCAGTACCTTGAACTCTTCGGATTTCAGGTAAGCAACTGCTTTCTGAACATCCGGATCGTTGGCTACGTAATCGGCGGTTACTGCGGCGATATCGTCGAGAGGCAGAAGCGCGACGAACTCGGCAAGGTCTATAACGAGCTCGGAATTCGCTCGCGCGAAAAACGGTCTCGTCAGAGATATCTGCTTCGAGAATTCAAGGCCGAACATGGCAGTGAGGATTTCTTTGAAGGCGTTCAAATTGATGCCAGATTGTTGCAAGAAATGAACGATTTTACGGAACTCCGGATTGGCGCGTAGAGCGTTAACGAGCTCCTGGAATCTCGGTGAGCTCAGACGCTTGACGAGTTCAGCGAATGCCGGCGATGTCGCCAATTTCTCGTGATACAATGCCTTGATTTTGTCGACCGGTAGGACTGCTTTGATATCTTTCCATAAACCGGCAATGCCACCGGTTATTTGGGCGCTTGGTGATGTTTTACCGGTTACAATTGGCGGAAGACCGATTGCCTCGTGGAACTTGTTGACCAATCCGTAGACATCGAGACCCGACTCGTTCAAATAATCGTAAAAGTTCTTCACGTCCTTGATGCTCTCGACCTTCGCGATGAGCTCTTTGAACGCATCGCTCGACATGTATTCCAGGGCCTTCTGAACTTCCTCATCCTTGTCTATGTACTCCGTGACAATAGCAATCACTTCGTCTCTTGGCACGAGGGCGAGAAACTCACCGAGGACATCGTGCAGCTCGCTCGAACTCTTGACAGGTACGGCGCTGACGTTCGCAACGCCGAACACGGCAATGGCTACCAAAAACGCCAAGGAGAACTTCATCTGCGATGAAAAAAAAACAACATTATTCGCCATTTTTACACATCTTCATCTCTTATTTTGACAATGTCCACATTTGTAGATCGTCACTTTGAATTGATTCAACACTTTGATTGCATGTAAGAATTTCAGGTATTCCTTTCGGGGAAGGCCTTATTTTGAAGGCGGATAAGCCGGGGCCCTTTTAAATGATTAGCGAATTATAACGGTGCTTAAGGTATTACTGGATAGACCGTCGGGCAAAAAGTTAGCCCAAAATAGGCGAATCGTGGATTAACAAGTCTAGATCATGTCGTACATGTTTAGCCTTACAAATAGCTAATTTAATAATAAATTAACCTTCAGTAATGTTAATTTCCCACTTTTATAATAATTGAAGTCGAATTCGACGATATTGGCGTGTGCTTGACTGAAGTTTTGTCAGTGACTGTACAACTATTTCAACTGGACAACAAAAAGCTTTCTCAATTTTTAAATTTAATTAATACGTTCAGATCATCTTATTATTATCAATAATTATCCAAAAACTCAATATATATTGCGTTTACCAATAATTGCTATTAATTCATCGTTAAAAAAGGCGAGACTCCGCATTACTTTAATTCACTTCTCGACAATTACTCAGTCGATTCATTTGAAACTTAGCATGATCAATCGCTTGATCCTAAATTTTGAAGATATAATATTTTAAGATTCTACGGCGATTTATCTCCATTCGTTTTGCAACCATTAACGTCGGCAGGAGCTGTTTTCCCATAAGCGACCGTGTCAAATTCATATGTTTATAACTACTAAATTATATAGTGAAAAATTGTAAAATAATTCGTGCATTATTATTCTATCAAGAACTATCATTCCTCAAATTTTCAAGAATTTTGACGATTTTTAATATCCATCCAGTAATACTTTAAGGGGTTACGTGGGTTTGAAAATTTCAAAAAATCCATTTTTTTATTCTATTATCTAATAGTAGAATATGTCTAGAATATTCTCCCAAAGTTTTAAATCAATCGGAGTAAAAGTCTAGGAGAGAGAGCCTTTGGGAATTCCCCTCGTTGGTAAAGATCGGCCGGGAGCGACGCAGGTGTACTCATTTTTCTCAAAATACTATTTTTGAAGTCCGTGGACACGATTTCTCAACTAACTAACAGAAAAAAATTGGTTTTTTAATTTCAGATAAAGCTATCATGAGTTATCCTGACCACCACGAGGACACTTTTTTTGAGGGGTCTCCAAAAACCAGGTCCCACCGGCTGAATTTCTCGAATTTTTGGATGAAATTTTTTGAAAATATTGTTGAAATATTGCTCTTTTATGTGCTTAACATTTTGAATAAAATAATTTATATATTATATTTGAAAGAATAGAGAAAATATGCTTTTCTTTTGGCTTCAAAACCCACGAAACCCCTTAAACAAGGGTAAATTGGATAATGCAGGCTAGTCCTCCGTCAAATAACAAGCGAAGATCTGAATTTTTAAAAATTGCCCAGTACTTCCGTAGAAACTTGATAGCCAGAAAATATGTTACTTACTATTGTAGCAATGAAGCACCGCCTCGAAATGATGACATTACCCATTTTTGCACGGTATTTATACAGAAACCTCCATCTAATCGAGCTACTGCGATAGCAATCCAATTGCATCGCTTCGATTGTTAATAACTCATCATCGATGCGTTGGGGTTACTCGATAAGATTACCGATAAAAGCCAACCAGTGTCCAACATTACGTGTTACCGTTTTTTCCATCCAATTAAAGTTCAATTTCGGAGCTCTTATCGGATCAATTCGAATACAATGTTTTCGAAGGAAAAATTCTTTGTCATGAAATCAGATTTGTTATCTCCAATATGATGTAGCGAAACTTGAGCTTCGATTTTGCGATTTCATTGGACGTACCTATCGACGTCTGAAAAATCAAGTTTGTGTTCTTCAACATTTATTGGTTTAATTTTTGGCCCTCCAAAAAACGTTTGTCTCGTGCAACCGCGTCATTCGTTATAATGATGATCAAATGTAAGGAGGTTCTGCGCGAACTTTAAAAATTTGGGAAAGTCTTTAAATTTTTATAGATTCTGTGGAAAGGTATTTCACTTGCACTTGAAAAATTTCAACACGATTTACCACCTACTTATCGAGATAAAAAATCATAAAGATACTTTCGAATTACAAAGGTTCTTATGGTGAATAATGTTATGACATGAAAAAAAAAATCCAATATCAGTTAAAATAGTGGTGGCTTATTGAAAATTTTATAAGGTATAGATTGACTTTCCCTTCCAGCGAAGTAGTTTTTTAGAAAATGATCCATATTAAAAAAAAAAAAAATCATGCTCCAGAGATTACATAAGCAGACGTATACAGCGAAATTGCTGCCAACCCACGGTGAGTGGGCGTACATCACTTCTACAACGTTGTCCAGTTTCATGTTTTCA
This sequence comes from Ophion ventricosus, assembly GCA_963932345.1. NCBI lineage: Eukaryota > Metazoa > Arthropoda > Insecta > Hymenoptera > Ichneumonidae > Ophion > Ophion ventricosus. The sequence goes on along the minus strand of OZ010723.1, from coordinate 15,935,428 downwards.
TAGATATATTAAAAATAAATAGTTCAGTAATCACACAAACTTTTAGAATGCTCCATAAATTAGAATAGTACAATTTTATTTATTTGAAAGTAATAACATCGATTTATATACATTTTTAATGCTACTTTTTTGGCTTTTATTAGTTTTCATTGGAAAATCAGATTGGTACCAATGTGGTTGCTCTGTGTATAAGCATAGGGACCTTCTCCGTCCTGCGCGTCACTCGAAGTTCGAGCAGAACTTCCTTAAGTGCACAAAGCCATTGGGCTAAATAGCGAAGTATATTCGAAATAGACGCCTTTTTGAAATTTTAATCTACTCAAATAGACTGAACGTTATTCTATGTTCGAGTGAGCCTGTAGCTCACCCGGCATCGTGCTTGTCTAGTAATCGCTAGATCGCTGGATCAAATCTTGGTGCACGCAATTTTTTTTTTGTTTTTCGCGAGACGCGCGACTTGGAGGGGCGGCAAGTGGACGTATATGATACGCCTTCAGTACGAGTTTGAACACGCTGTCATTTGGTTATGCGTAGCGATTTTTTCCTGAGAGTTTTTTTATAGTGCGTTCTAAAAATGAGTGGCATCAATTTCGAGCAACGTTGTGCTATCAGGTTTTACTTCAGACTTGGGCACAGTGCAACGGAAATTTTTGCAAAACTTCAGCAGAGAAGAACTACGGAGTCAGTGTTGTTGTCAAGGGCCCAGGTTTTTTGGTTGTTTAAGGCCTTATGCCTCTCTAGAGCCCAAAAAGGGCTTATTTTGTGATTTTTTTTTCAGCGAAACCATAAAATAAATCGGAATTACAAAATAGGGGTTTTATTATACACGTAATTGACTATAGAAAATTATTTTTTCACAGCAACACTTTTACCGAGAAGTTCTTGAAAAACTTCGAAAAAGGGTCATGCATGCGAGAAACATCAAGAACAACTGGGTGTTTCATCACGACAATGCGCCTTGTCACACAGCAGTTTCGATAAGCGAGTTTTTGCCTAGTAAAGACATTCCTGTGGCTCCTCAGCCTCCGTATTCGCCTGACTCGAGACCTTGTGATTTTTTCTTCTTCCGAAGATTGAAAAATCACCTCAAGGGACGTCATTTTGGGACACTCGAAAACATTCAATTGGCTGTAACCGATCAGCTAAAGGCTATTGCAGTATCAGAGTTCCAGCACTGCCATGAAGATTGGAAGAACCACTTATAGCCCAGTGTGGCTTCTCAAGGAGGTTATTTTGAGGGAGACAATATTGAATTGTAATTCTATTCGAATAAAAAAAATTGAAAGAAATCAGTTTCATTACTTAACCCTTCCTTGACACATTTAAATCCAGCCACGTCTTTGACACACTGGGTCAACTTCATCCAGAGCCAACCTCGTCTGCTTGTCATCAGCTGCACTTCGGTCGGTTTCCATTAAAAAAAAATCAGGGGTAGTATTTGAACCTTCCTCAATATGTGGAAATAAAAAAAAATAATATCAAATTAATTCGTTAATAAACAATCGTCAAAAAGGTTGTGTTTGGCTAGGGGCTATTGGACGCCGAAAAATGTGGCCGGGTCAAAATGACGTAGTGGATGGTCTTTATGGAGATGTCATGCTGGCCGCATTTCTATCTGATAATTTGTATATTAAATAACACTACATGCCTGTTATAACCTGCCTTAAGCATGTAAAAATTCTGAAAATTTCGCAACGACAATAAAAAAAGGGGTTTACCGAATATTTATAGAAAGTATTGATAATCAAACTTAAAAAATATATCTAGTAGAAGGGTTTTCGTAACCGCGACTTCTCAGAGAACACGTAAAAATGTTTAAATCCACTAAATTTTCCATTTCAGCTCATCGTTGGATTTAATAATTGATTGTAAATTATTTTTATCGAGCGCCATTGTAATCTACTAATCATTCAAATTGCCCAAAAATTATGGCCTTCTACGAAAGCAATACCTTAATGATACGCGAACTACATATCTGCGTGGAACAAAAATGGTGCGACTTTCGGCTGTCGCGTCGGTTACAAAAAAAATACAAGATTATGTACGAACTAGATCGTTTGAACGTTCCAATGACAGCAATAAACTACGATTTCTGGTCATTATCGATAAAGAAATCTTATCAGTGCTCACATTCGCGATAGCCACCGAGGCGTATGTTAAAAATGACGGATTATTGGTCAACGTTGATGACGGCGTCTTCAATGATACGCAAGTTGGCGAAATAATGTATCCGTCGTTGACAAAAATTGTGGAAAAAAAAATCTTTGACAGATCTCTCTCCAGGTGACTCGAGGATGCGTAAAAAAAAACCACATCGCTGATACATCAAAGGTTGAAGGAAAACAAGATCTTGGCACAGCTTTAATAGGCATGATCGATACACGATGACATCAAGGAAAGTTTATTTTATTTTTGCTTTATTTCTTTGTTGAATATGAAAGTACATCGTCATAAAATGCGTTCAATAATTATTACAAAGTGTTTCGATCAGTCGATGATACCGGGTGGTGTTTTGATGCCGAAAACGGTCAAGAAGAAATCGGAAACGGCTTGAAGATTGACACCGTGGCTTTGAGCTTTGTGAAGAAAGTTCTGGAAATCAACATCGGCAAAAAGCGCATTGGTGACCGCCTGAAACTTTTCCGAGCTCACAACCTGAACGAGGTTACGGAAATCCGCGGAAGTTTCCATTTTTTGCTTGTAGAGAGCGGTAATTTGGTTGATGGGAAGAGCAGCCTTGACTTCCTTGATGAAACTGGCAATGCTGCGAGGCGCGACAACAGAATCAATCGAAAGACTGCTCGGGAATTGTATTGCCTCGTGAATCTTATGTATCACGGATTGAACATCAAGACCAAGAGACTCAAGGATCGCCAGGATCTCGTTGTATTCCGGTATCTCGTGAAGCTTCCTCACGAGTACGTAAAATTGTTCGGAACGAATATATTTGATGGCACGTCTGAACTCACTGTCGAATATGTAATGTTTCGTTGCGATTCTACGTATAGCCTTTTGGGGTAAGAGATTCACAAATTCTTGAAGATCGTTGTCGAGTGCCGATCTTGCGGAGGCTGATTGATAGCTTTCGTCATTGGTCATTTCGAGAGTTAGGGAAGACGGGAATTTAATGCCGAACATGGAACCTACGAGATTAGTTATCGCGTCCAAATCGATACCGGCAGCCTTGCAATGTGCAATGATCTTGAGATACTCGTCATTGGCGTATAGCATATCGACGATCTTTTGGAATTCCGGTGAACCTAAGCGTTCGGTGAAGTGTACGAAAGCCGGCGAGGTCTTCAATTTTTTCTCATACAAAGCTTGGATTTTTTCGAGAGGAAGAAGTGCTTTGATATCCTTCATGAGGCCAGCAACACCGCCGGTCAATTTTCTCGTGGTTGCTGGCTTACGAGGTACCATAGGTGCAACACCGATAGCCTCGTTGAACTTATTGACCATCCTGTAAATGTCGACACCTGAATCAGCCAGATATTCGTAAAAGTTTAGCACTTCCTCCATGCTCTCGATGTTTCTCACGAGTTCTCCAAACTCCGCGCTTGACGCGTATGCGAAAGCTGCCTGAATTTCTGGATCGTTGCCAAGGTACTCCACGAACAGGTTGCTTACATCTTCTTGCGGCACGAGGGCCAGAAATTCGGCGAAAACATCGTTAAGCTCGCTCGAACTGATGGGCCCAGCATTGACAACGCCGGATAGGCCAAGGGCTACCAAAAACACTAGAGACAACTTCATCTGTTGAAGAAATGGAAAAAATGTCTTATTTCTCTGCTCGTCGCTTCTGACTCACAGCCTACTACGACCCCATTCGTTTCAAATATATATATTTTTTTATTTGTTCAAAGAGAAAGGAATATCCGTTCATGACATAAAAGTACGGTGGAAAAAAAGTTAGATTTTTTTTTTTTTTTTTTTTCACTAACAAGGCTGTTATTTGGAACAAAAAGAAAGGCATCGTTGTGCCTTTTATTAACAGGCGCGACTATTTATTTATAGAAAGACTAAAGACTAAAGACCCTTTTCCTCAACTGCAGAATGTTACAACTTCATTAGAAGTTTCATTAGAACTTTCATTAGAAAGTCTTCTAATGAAAACAAAGCCGTGAGATTTTTGAGAGACTGAATCGTGTACCATTTTTCCGTCTGTCTCTTTTGTCTTATAATACCAGATGAAGCCAAAACACAGATTTATTTGGAATAAATAAAATATTTAGTTATTAGACGATATTAAATAGATCTTGATTTGAATAAGTAAATATATTTAAAATAAATAATTTTAATAATGAAATGAAATAGAAAAAATTTGATTTCACGAAAAATCTAGTGAATTCAAATTTTTAAAAATCAAATAGACGCATCTAGATAATATCAAAAGAATTTTTCTATCAGTGTAGGACCAATTAGCTATGTTTAATTTTTTTTTATTTATTCGAGTTCATAATTCATTCACTCTAGCGGAAAGACAGGGAACAATTCTACAGGCAGTGCAACACGATAATGGAAAGAAGTTTTTGATGCTTACCTTTGGGATGGTACACCGTGGCTGAACATATTTCGCACTATTGAAACATTTTATATATGATGTACCCCACCCGTTTTAACGTACTTGTAATCAGGCTGTACCGTGACAATTATGTAGATGGACCATCGGATAAGATTAGAGGTTACCATACACGCAGATGAAGAAACATGGTTGGATCAATTCTCGGGTAAGGTTTCTAGTCATTCTGACATCAAGCAAAATAAATGATAACGATTAGTATAATCGTATGATCCATCGGAACTTTTTGCGACTGTCCTCTATTAATGGCCCCCACCCCCCCTCCCCATTATCAGTATCTTGTTTGTTTCTTCAGTGAGCTCCATCGACACGAAATTCACATTTTATTCTATTTTGATACTCGTGGCTGCTGAAATCTTTCCGATAATGTTTCTCTTCGAGATGGAATGATCGACAATTCTCCCGGTGGAGAATGAAACGACGGATTTTTTTAACGTTTCGGCAAAGAGGCTGCACCGGATGACTCGGATATTTTTACAGTTGCCTTTACTGAAAGACTGAAATTACTGGAATAAGAAACTCGCATAGAATATTCGTGTCGATGAAGAAAAAAGAGACAGGTGATGTTGAAGAAAAAAAAATACAACCTAATATTCGCGATCATGTTCGATTATCAAGAGATATTTTCTCTTATCATTTTATTCTCAATTTTAATTTTTTTTGCTTATCATACGATATTTTTTTTTCATCCACAAGTATCGTTAACTTTTGAACAAAAATATATATATATATCTGCTCATAAACACGAATTTAATAATCAGTTTATCATTGCATGGCAAATGGATTTGATGTGAAATTTATTTTTATTCCACCCGTGATAATGTATGAATACTGATAAATTTTTGGTCCTTTTATCGCGTCATTGAATTCTCGTTATCTCAATGAGGCATGTATTTTAAATTTCATGAGTATGAAATAATTGGCGTATCCTTCAAGGACGAAGCGAGAGAAGGGCTCTGTGTTTATAATGTTTAAAAAATGTGTTAATTTTCAAAAATACGATGATGTAGCCATAGACTCAAAGGATAAAACTGAAGAGCGGCGAATAGAGAGAGAGAGAGAGAGAGAGAGAGAGAGAGAGAGAGAGAAAGAGAGAGAGTGAGAGAGAGAGAGAGAGAGAGAAAGAGAGAGAGTGAGAGAGAGAGAGAGAGAGAGAGAGAGAGAGAGAGAGAGAGAGAGAGAGAGAGAGAGAGAGATGCAGTGAGATGAAGCGGGCATGATGCTTTTTAATTAAAATACTTCAAATTCAATAAGCTATCCTATATATTCAGAGAGTCTCCGAGGCTCTAATGGAAAAGTCCGTCAAGCCATTTAGAGTCGCGGAGTTGCTTCTCAAAAAGGAGCCATGAGCAATTGACTTTGTGCTCGATAAGAAGGTCATAAAGGCTCTGGAACTTTGCGTGTCCAATTGTTCTAATTACGCGCATCCGCGTTCTTTGGAACTTCTCCGACTACTCCTCCGCTGCACTTTGTCGCATATTTTTCTACGCGGCAATGAAAGACAAAAAAATAAAATAAAACGCCCTTCTCACCTATTCGCTCCGAGTAGTCTGCTCGCGTTTAACTTCTCCCTTCAATATCAAGCAAAGTTTCCTTGTTCCACGGGGTCAACGATGTACGCAAAAAGATTTAACGAAATTGCACACTCATCTCTCCCTCTTTCTCTCTCCTTCGCAATATTGTGCCCTCGCCTTTCTCTCAGACGCCCTTTATTCCTCGCGCTCCAGGTCCTCGGAGAATCAAAGTGAAAGATATCAGCCACTTTGCGCAATCAGAATTCGAAACAAAATTTTCCTCTCGTTAAATTTAGATACGCATCTTCGGGGCCAAGCATCGTTTCTTCTTTTCTTCGTAACCTTTCAATTTGAAAGGGAGGTTAGGTCCCTAAGCAATGTTGCACACACCCATGCAAAAATTTCTTAGTGATACCCAAATTCTGATCGGATCCCGATCGGGATGTGATACGCATTTTCACAATTTTTATGCGTCGCTCGATCGTGTAATTCTCCATGACTAAATCTCAATACTTCCCGATGCCAGTTGTCAATAATTAGTACTCTATGTTCACCACAAAAAAAAAAAAAATGGCGCGCCATTTAAAACGTCAGGTTATTTTGAGACACCCTTTATTTATATGAACTTACACTATTTCTTTTCCTCTCACCTCAGTCAATTTGTTCGTTATCTTCGATGTTGCGGCTAACCGTACAAGGTCGAAGCAGCGAATCATCAAATACATACATCCATAGTGTAGATACCGAAAGGATAGTGAAGTTTACGTGTTGGGGCATCGCACGGAATGTCTTCCACTCTCGTTGTATCGCTCGTCCGCAATTATCTTGCTACACGATATTGCTCTTCGTAGTTTTCCTCGTTTACGAGCTGCGGCAAAATTCTCGTTCCGTATAACCCCATACCGCACGATGTGAATGCTCTTGCTCTCGCTCCTCTTTCTATCTTTTTGTCCGTAGTAGACGAGTCCAATTGTATCGAATTATTTCCTGCCGTTCGGGGAGCGCAGTACGGATGAGAAGTCTTGCCACGTGTACGACGTAGGAAGGGGCGGCGGGGGAGGGGGAGGGGTTTAGGGGATGAGTTTCACAGTGCCATTAGGATATTATAGCGGCACGTGGTGGTAACTGTTTCAGGGTATACGCTGTTGCTGGAATCGTTAGTGCTCGGCAACTACTGGCCTTTCCGGAGACTTTTAACGGAAAAAAGATGGGAGATGAAAAAAAAGTAGAAACGCGACAATTGTAATGTCCGACAGTTCGAAAAAACGAGAGAGAGAGAGAGAGAGAGCGAGAGAGAGAGAGAGAGAGAGAGAGAGAGAGAGAGAGAGAGAGAGAGGCAAGTTTTCTCTCGTCTTGTGTTTCCCCCAATCACCAAATAGTCCGACCACTTGCGGACTTTAACTACTCAATGCGACATTCACGCGAAGGCCTTTTCATCCCTTGACCATTTTTCTTCAATGCTGCAAAGTGTTTACAAGCTTATACTTGTTTGATTCGAGTGTTAGTTAAAAGTCAATTGTATGAAGCCTAGATGTATATTTCAAAATGGTAACGTACAATTTACCGATGCGGATCGCTAGATTTGAGAATCACGTGATTTCGACTTGACCCAAAATCGATTATCAGATTAAGAACGAAAAACAAAAAAACAAGTGATATCTGGAAAGTATTAAAAGAAGTATGTGATATCGAGGTTTATCGATATCCAAGATATACGGTAAGTCCTGTGCAGAAATATTGTTACGGATACAGAACGATTTGGACTAGGAACCTGGCTTCTCAATCGGCCTCCAGTCGGATATCGGATCGGATCGGGGAACAAAATGTAATGCTCGCAAATCGGATTCCAGCCAGGATCCTTATCCGGAACTATTAAGGACTCTAGTCAGAATCCAAATAGAAACTTTGCATAGGATCTCCAGGCTGGAATTCCGAAATTCTAGAGCAAGATCTAGTTTGATATCGTATCGGATCCTAGGGATGAATGTAAAAATCACCAGGAGATACCGATTCGTGTCAGCTGGAGATGCTGCACGTTTTTTGAAATCATTTATTCGAAGATCTGAAAAAGATTTGGTGAAAACTGGTGCTACGCTAAAACTGTCAAAACTTATATATTTTAATAACAGAATTTCGAACAAAATTCTTTACTTTTAATACAAAAATTTCGAAAAAAAAAACAATATATAGACCGTGAACGACTTATATTTCCTGGAAAAAAGTGATATATGTTATTTATTCTAAGTAATTATATTTAAATTAAATGGAGATCGCTCGAACTAAGAAAATATGTATTTAATTTGCTAAGAAAAATGTATTTAAGGCCTTAGGCCACTCTCGGATTTTACAAAAATCGATTTTTTTTTGGTAAAAATGTACCTTAGTACCTATAAAATTATATTCCAATAGATTATGGGTGTGAAAAATCTCTAAGTACTCGATTTTCGAATTCTAGCGTAACCCCTCTTGATTCATGTCGTGACTTTCTACTAACTTTAAACGCGTTTATCTCAAAACTACATTTTTCAAGTCAGTCGGACTCATAACTCAAACAAATTTCAACTGATTCACTTGAAATTTTAACTGTATATTTAGAATTACATTTTTGGAGGCACTACGTAGGATTTTTTTATTATATTGCATAGTTTCTTTTTTATAAACAATTTTCTGACGATTTTCTTATGGCATTTTATACTTTTTGTTTTAGAAATGAGCCATTTTGTCAAAAAATCCTACTTACTTCTATAGCTATTCTTATATATAATCGAAAAAACTTTAGTGTCTCATCATAACTAAAAAATTATAGGAGCTGTTGGTTCGGCCGTTGACCTTCCAGAAATGAAGGCGTCATCGGAAAAATGCTGCACAGTCGCCATTTTGACATGTGTCGCTGTGAAAAAATAATTTCATACAGTCAATTACGTGAATAATAAAAGCCCTATTTCGTAATTCCGATTTATTTTATGGTTTCGCTGAAAAAAAAAATACGTATTCAAAAATATTTGAAATACGTATTTGAAATGCGTATTTGAAATTCTTGCCACCACGTCTCAGCCTTGTGCTACGTAGTTGGGTGCCATCTGGATTCCGATGAGGATACCCCTTCTAGGGAATCCGCATCATATCCCGATCGGGATCTGATCGGAACTTACGTATCCCTAAGAAATTTCTGCACGGGGGTGATTAATTTATTTGTTCATTGAATTTTACAATTTATTTCGACGTCTTGATGGATTTTGGTTAAATTCAATAAACCACAAATTTACTTAACGATACTCACTTTGACCGCGTATATTTTTATTCCCCGTGGTAAATTTTATTAAATGTAATGTACATTATCAATCGCTCTCTCCAACACCTTCTTTCTTCACCTCTAAATCCATTGGAATCACTTTAACCAATTGTAGTTACAACAGAACTACAACTAGTATTGAGATATTTTTTTCTTGTACTTCACTGGCACGATCTCAGTATCTAAGTGTACATGCTCCAGACAATTAGCAGCGCCTGCGATGGGAAGGGACATTTGCGTATCCGCGGATAAGGTATACTCGATGCCATAGTCTGTGGGATAACACACGTAACCCGACGAGAGGCTCCCGATAACGAGCAAACTTTCGGACCATCCAAGCCATTCGAGCAAAGTAATTATCCTCGTATTACTCGTCGAGTTACATTAATTAACGCTGCCTAATGCTGGAAAAGCGTGTGGTAAGGAACCGTCATATACATATATATATATACACATATATATTAGATAGTCAGCAATAACAATAATCTTTACAATACCCCTTTCCCGCACTTCACCGATCTAACCTAACGATAATATTATTAGCATATTTATTATAATTATAATAATATTAATGAATTAATTAGTAGCATTATTGTATCCTAACTAATATTATAAATCTGACTTTCTGTCTGTCTGTCTATCTGTCTGTCTGTCTGTCTGTCTGTTACCCAATCACGCCAAAACGGCCTGATCGATTTCAATAAGATTTAACATGTAGGTAGCGTATGGCCTTTGTTAAGACATAGGATACTTTTCATTCTAATATCTAATATTTTTCTAATTATAATATTATATAGCCAAATCTGATCTAATTATGAAATGAAAATTATTATATAATCAATGAAATTTAAAATATAGATAGCTTATGACACGTAAGATACTTTTTATTTTAATTTTAATATCTAATATTTTTCTAATCTATATGCCTGATGTTTGTTCCATCATCACGCCTAAACAGCGAACCGATTTTTATGAAATTTCGCACACATGTAGAGAGTTATTTCGAATAACACATAGGCTATGCAAAAATACATCTAATATTTTTCTAAATCTAATATAAATATATCTAATATTTATCTAATTATAACATTCGTGTCAAATCTAATGTGATTGTCAAATTCAAATTATTGTATAATACAACGAATCGAATATAATTTAAATTTGATAAAATCTAGCGTCCAATATTTATCTAATTATAATATTCTAAAAAATCTAATGATGGAATTTTTCATTCTCATAGAACATGAATGACTAAAATAGGTTCAAAATCTAATAGAATCTAATAAAATATCACATATTTTACTAAATTCTAATATTATTAGCATATTTGTAATTATCATATTATTATTATATATCTAAAAGATATTATTACATAATACTATTACAAATATCCAATATTATTATTATTAGAATAGTACCAACGATAATAATAATACAGGACGTACGAAAGAGCAACGGGAAGATGGCAATGAGTTAATAGCGGCTTTGACCAACATTGATCGGCCAACATTGATCTCCTACGCCTGGTTGTTTTTATTGCCGTTTGATTTTTACTTGTCCATTGCGATTGGCAAATTATTCTGGCAATTATTCCAATAATTCAGTTATCGTCCCTTTCCAGAGTTCAGTGTTATGAATATTTATATACTTGTGTATTTTCATCCTTGGCGGCGAGGTGCTCACCGCTTGTGGCATAACGCGAAATAAACTCGTTCAATTCTGGCCGATATACGTCGGCTCGCTTTGTCGGAGGTTCTACCGAGTGAAACGTAGAATTTGGAGCAGCACTTGGATCAGAGAAAGAGAGAGAAGAGAGAGAGAGAGAGAGAGAGAGAGAGAGAGAGAGAGAGAGAGAGAGAGAGAGAGAGAGAGAGAGAGAGAGAGAGAGAGAGAGAGAGAGAGAGAGAGAGAGAGAGAGAGAGAGAGAGAGATTGGGAGAATTCGTAGATCCAGTGTATTCCCCAGTGACCGCAACGGAAATCACATTTTACCTCGATACACTCAAAGTCCTCTCTTGGCTAGGATCCTCCCTCTCTCTCTCTCTCTCTCTCTCTCTCTCTCTCTCTCTCTCTTTCTCTCTCTCTCTCGTTTTCTCGCTTGGTGCTTCCTCCTGTTGCTGGTTCCATGTTGTTTTGCTTGGACCGCCGGACATTCGGTTCTTCGACACACAGAAGCTAGAATTCCCGCCGTTTGTATGTTCTCACGATAGACTGGAGAGTCATCAATTTCCTGAAGAGCAAACGATCCAGGCTTACGAGCAAGCGTCGTATCGAGCTTTAAAGCATTTGCCTCGAAATTACATGATACACACACACACACACACACACACACACATGTCGCTATATGCTTATGTGTGTGTGTGTGTGTGTGTGTTCAGGAAACTATGTATTGAGGATAGTCGACTTGGACTCGTCGTACAAAAGTACATGATAAAAAAAATTTATTTTACAATTTTATTCGTACATATTCTTGAAGGATCAATGATGTGTGAAAAATTTTAGGAAGTAAACGGGAACAGTTTGACAGTAATTCCATCCTAAAAATTACCTCCAAAACAACGCTCCAGACAACGATAGTGCCCTAAGGCAATACTGTAGTCTCGACATTTGAAACAATCGATTTTTGTTTTGCATCCTTTTAAAGTATAGACTCTTAAGAATATTTTATCAAAAGGACATTTCTGAATTTCCAATATTTACAAAGTTATAGCGATTTGAATACGCCCGGATTGAGAGGCCGCATCGGACAATTCTATGGCAGCTAGAACTGAAATGTTCCTTTTTTTATGTGCTTATTTTAAATAAAATAATGTATATATTATATTTGAAGAAAATAGAGAAAATATGCTTTTTTTTTTGGCTTCGAAACCCACGTAACCCCTTAACTTTTCAAATGTTCTCGATATTTCGTTGAACATTGAACGACGCGGCGCCAATTATTCATCACGCAAACAATTATTTATTCACTGAGCAACATCTTTAGAACGTAATTTTGGGAAGTTGTATATTACGGTACGTAACAGCGTTAAATTCATTGTACCATCATTCACAAGCAATTTATCTCCTTCCCGCTGAATAAAGCTTCCTTCTCCGTTTTCTCTCGTTCGCGCTAGCGGCGAGTCCTTTCGGTATATCCCGTTCGTGCGTATTATATTACCAAGCACCGGTAGGAGAACATTATTATTATTCCATATTTAGCAGAAAAGCGTAAACCTTGGCGAGAATTCTCACAGCCTTGCGCACCCATCCAACTCGGAACCGTTATTCGCACCCCTTGCCGATATAATAATAAGGGCGCGCGTCCCGACGCGTGAAGCGACAATGCTTTAATCCAGGGGATCGGGTGTCCAACGGGTCACAAAAGGTGCGAGCTACGGAAATAAGCTGATTAGGGAGCGAAGGCCTCTTCCTATCTGCCAAATTATTTCTTCTTTCACACTTTCAACCCGCGCCCCCCTTTTACCCTTTAAGGGTTGGATTTCTAAAAACGCCAAAAAGGGTATATTTTGTGATTTTTTTTTCAGCGAAACCATAAAATAAATCGGAATTACAAAATAGGGGTTTTATTGTACACGCAATTGACTATAAAAAATTATTTTTTTAACAGCGATACATGTTAAAATGGCTACTGTGCAGCAATTTTCCGATGACGCCTTTATTTCTGGAAGGTCAACGGCCGGACCAAAAGCTCCTATAATTTTTGACTTATGATGAGACACTAAAGTTTTTATTTCGATTATATATAAGAATAGCTATAGAAGTACGTAGGATTTTTTTGATATATTGTTTTTTGTCAAAATGGCACATTTCTAAAACAAAAAGTATAAAATGCCATGAGAAAATCGTCAGAAAATTGTTTATAAAAAAGGAACTATGCAATATAATTTAAAAAAATCCTACGTAGTGCCTCAGAAAATGTAATTCTAAATATACAATTAAAAATTCAAGTGAATCGGTTGAAATTTGTTTGAGTTATGAGTCCGGCCGACTTGGAAAATGTAGTTTTGAGATAAACGCGTTTAAAGTTAATAGAAAGTCACGACATGAATCAAGAGGGATTGCGCTAGAATTCGAAAATCGAGTTCTTAGAGATTTTTCACACCCATAATCTTTTGGAATATAATTTTATAGGTACTGAGGTATATTTTTAACAAAAAAAAAACGATTTTTGGACAATCCTAGAGTGGCCTAAGGCCTTAATTGTGTCAAGAAGCACCAATTTTCACGTCAAACCATAGATTTTTTAAAATTTTCCATACAAACTTTGCCAACCCTTTTCTCCGCTTCGAGGTTGAATTTCCAAAAATTCCTTCTTAAGGAGGTACGATCATGGGGTCGAATCCAACTTTCGGGCCTGACATTTTTATTTGATGTTGACGAGTACGTTATGCACACTTTGGAAAAATTTTAGTTGTTTTTAAAGCTTCACTTTTTTAAGTATCTAAGGTTTACTCCAATTTTAATAGTAATCCAACATTATGATGGCCCCATCTGGCAACATTATAAACGCCTGATCGCCAACCTGATTGCGGCCTGATCAGGAAACGAGACAAGGCCCATAAGTGACGAAACGTTACACTTTCTAGCGCTGTCAGGTTGCCTGGCTGCCCTGATGGAGCACTTATGAGGCAACCTGAAAGCGTCTTGAATCGAATCCTATAAAAATTTCTACGCGGTTAACTGAGCGTTTGAAAAGCTCGATATAAATGTGAAATACAATAGGCCCAGTGTTGTCAAGAGATGAATTTTTTCCAAGCTTCGAAACACTTAGAGGATTCGTAACCATCAGGGGAAAGAAAATCTATCAAAGCCTATCAGTATCGGTAAATATTTAGGGTATTTTCAGTGATAGTTCTTTTCGACAATTCGACCACATATAATTCATCGTCCGAATGAAAAATAAAAGCGAGCGAGGAAGAGCTGTGCGTACATGGGATAAAAAACGAGGAGGGTGTGAGCACGAGAGAGAGAGAGAGAGAGAGAGAGAGAGGAAAAAGAGGGGTGCGAATTTACGAGCCCCGATGGATTTAGCGTTCGGCTCATTCCCCTTATCTCCTCTCTTTTTATCTCGAGGCAAAAATACAAGCGAACGATCCGGAAAGACGTCGTGTCTTTTCAGAGCCATGAGCCACCGGCGAGCGAGACCTAGAGATTCTCGTCCTCTTCTTTCGTCCCTTTTTTTTTTTTTCTTGCTCTCGGCCTTCCTCCCACGCGTATACGCGGGATAGTTCGTACGTACCGGGAATAATTCTTAGCTTGGGGAAAAATACGACGCAATGCATACCGATTTTTCGCCATTCGAGATCCTCTTCTCTCTTCTCTCTAGCTCGGTTTCTCAACCGACTTTTGCCACCGTGTACAGAGAGGGATATGTCAACGGGACGAAGAAAACTTAGGGTTGGTGACTGGAGAAGATGCGAGGGAATAAAGATTTTAATTCAACCAGTCTGTGCTCTTTTTTTTATTTCTTTTTTTTTTTTACTCTTTGCCTTCTTCTTGCGCACTGCTGGTCCATGATATACTGTCGCAAAGACGGGGGCGTAGCTGCTCATGTTGCAAGAACGTGCGACGTGCAAGTCTTCGTTATTCGTCGCACGCTTTTCCTGGGGAATTTTCTATTGAATAAATAATAAACGGAAAGAGAGATTGAGATTGACAGAGAGAGAGAGAGAGAGAGAGAGAGAGTCTGTGATGGAACATAAATAATTTACAGAAAAAGATTCAAAGGCACATACAATAATATTTTTCCTGTTTACCAGTTCTCATCATGCTCCACTCTTATCGCGAAACATGACGACGCGGATATATTTTTATCCGTGAAATTGAACGGGCAAATGTGTGCATTGAGAAATTAATTAGGCGATCAATATGACCGTGAGTATAGGAAATATCAATAAAAGGATTCGATGATTCTTCGTATCGTTATAAAAATATGTATTACGTACACCGAATCTTTGGACTTTGTATAAAATCATCTCTTCGTATATTTTTTCTCCGTCTCAACGGATGTCCGTTTATCAGGATTCTTTTGAGTAAATGAATCGTCTCAGATAAGATGACAGTTGCGGGAGCGGAAATAACGATTTTCCGTGATACAACATGACGCAGAGCTTAAGAGTTATCGACTCGTTTCGAACAAACAATGTGGAGCAAAGGCATAGATCACTATCAACACAATCGAGCAAAAATCATAGATCTTGTGTGAAACGATAACACGGGATATCGTTTTGTTGATTGATTCGAAAATTCGAGTCGATTTATTGGGGAAAATATTTTGAAATATTCAATTACAGCAGGCAAGATGAATATTTGTACACATTGGCGTTTTTTTTAGGCGTATAGGCGTAATTTTTTTTTTATATTAAAGGGCTATTCTACCGTGATGTCACCAAAAAGAAGCTATTTTTTAATAATTATTTTTGGAAAACTGTTGCATGTATCGGTACAAATTTTTTTTTAGCTTAAAAGTACACTCTTATAGAATAGAAAACAATTTTTTTGTTGCATATAAATGTATAATTATTTAACAGTTTATAATCGTGTAAAGACATGAAAAAGGGCTCTCTAGTTAATCTGAAATAAAAAATTCAAAAAGATTCTTAATCTGTTTGAGTGTCGCTATCGTCCGAATTAGAATTATTTAAAAATATTAATTTTTATTTATACTTTCGCCCGAATTATGACGAAAAAAAAACGTGTTTTTCGAACACTTTTTCGAAACGACGCTATTTTGTTATTTTGCAATATAAAATAATAATTCTAATTCGGACGATAGCGACACTCATACAGATTGAGAATCTTTTTGAATTTTTTGTTTCAGATCAACTGGAGAGCGCAAATCATCAATGCCAGCGACATACTTTTTTGATCATGCCACGATTATCAATTGTTAAATAAATATACATTTATATGCGAGAAAAAAAAATTGTTTTCTATTCTGTAAGAGTGTACCTTTGAGCGAAAAAAATTTTGTACCGATACATGCAACAGTTTTCAAAAAACAAAAAATTATTAAAAATAACTTGTTTTTTGAGGTATCGCAGTAGAAGAGCCCCTTAAATCGTATGAAAATCTTTTGCCTATCTTTTTGCGCGTTTGCACGCTTATCATTCGAGAACTAGTAAATTTATTTCGAGCAATCTTACAAAATAACATTACGTTCGTTTTCGACGTATTCTCAAAATATAATATTTCAGAAATATTCTTTGAAAATTTCAAGTCGACACGTTGGAAACTGAGGGAGTCATGGGGGTTTGTGGGTAGATATTTCGAATGAATCTGTCGGCTGATATCTCGAAAACGGTTCACTTATGCATAAAGCATTAGTGGGTTATTTGATAGCGAAAAACATGTCCTACAACCCCTTCATGGGATCGTGATCAATAACCAAGCCCTGTATATATATAGGGAATTCCACACCAAATCGACCACTTTCCGAACCGACCCCTTTCAATTTGGCTGAAACTTTAATATGTTATTGTTTTCAATCTTAAAACGCTTGTGCGATTTTTTACAAATTTTTTTACACAATCACAATGTACGTAGTGAATTTTTGAAAAAATCGCCTGTTTTTTTTAATGCTCATAACTTTCTTAAAAAATGGGCCAATTACGATCTTTTTTTAAATTCTTCGTTTTGAAAAGTTCCTCATGAAAAAAAATATTTGAAAAATATGTAGTCATCTACGACATGATTTTTTAGTTTTTTTTTGTATAAAATGAGATTTTTTCAGAGAACGCGAGTTATAATTTTTGATTTTTTTTTTGTATAAATAACCATGATAAATTTATCACTTTTTTCCGCTAGACCCATCGTGGTAAGATTTTTCTTTTTATTTATTTTTTCTAAATCGAAAAGTTTTTATTCATCATTTTTTCCAAATATAGCCTTTTTTTCATAAAGAATATTTCAAAGCGAAGAATTAAAAAAAAAGATCTAACTCGGTCCAGTTTTCAGAAAGTTATGAGCATTTGAAAAAAAAAACGGGCGATTTTTTCAAAAATTCACTACGTATTTGTGATTATGTAGAAAAAAATTTGAAAAAAATCACACAAGCGTTTTAAGATGAAAACAATAAAATATTAAAGTTTCAGCCAAATCGAAAGGGCTCGAGCCGGAAAGTGGTCGATTCAGCGTGGAATGCCCCATAAATAAACATGAAAGAGACGGTGCGTGGATGCTGCAAACAAGTGATGCGTGATACGTAATACTGGAAGGAAAAGAAGGAAAACTTTTAGATCAGGATGCACGACGGATCCTTCGATAAATCAACATTGAGCCGTTCCGTGAAAAGCAAAAAAAAAAAGTACAAATAAAAATCATTTCTGACGTCGCACAATCCTTTGATAGGGGTGCATATCGTTTTTGATCATACATACGTTATTTATGTAACATATAGCTAACGAGAAAACGAATTGCATTGGCTGCTGTATCGAAGCTCGTTCGTATACGATATTACGAAATATATTGCGTCCTTACAACGCGCCCTGTCTGATCTGACGGAGGTCTCTTTACTGAAAAGCTTCATCCTATTTTCATACGATACTTTAAATCTTTTCCCACCCCTCGTATCTCCCGGCTACTCATGAATATTCAATTTCTATGTATTTTAAATTATTTGTTTCTTCCGCTTGCTTCCATGTTTATTTCTGGAGACGAGTAGGGATTATTTTGCTATTTTATTCGGCCCTTTCGGCTACGAAGACTCGTTGCAAATTCTGATTACACTGACAGAAATTTTTTTATGATATTGCGTCTATTTTTTTTTTTTCAATTTGATTTAAGTAGATTTTTCGTGAAATCAAATTTTTCCTATTGCATGCCATTATTAAAATGATTTATTTTAAATATATTTAATTATTCAAATCAAGATCTATTTAATGTCGTCTAATAACTAAATATTTTATTTATTCCGAATAAATCTGTGATTTGATTTCATCTGGTATTATAAGACAATAGAGACAGACGGAACAAGTGGTACCTAAAAAAAAAAAAAATAATCTATTTAAAATAAATATTTTTTTTTTGGCAGTGTATTTTCGCGCATGCAGGACTGTCGTTGTTCGGAGTGATAATTTTTTTTGCTCAATAAAAAACGCGTATTCTCGCAACGTTTCGAGACAAGATATCTGTTGAGGACTCGACCAGAGGGAGGCTGAAACTTTGACGTAACTTGGAACATCGCGTTAGAACATGAAGAGTCGATTTGAAAATCTTCCGAATATAGAGATGTTGGAACATCGCCCCTGTCCCATCCCCGCCTGGTTTCTTTTCTCCTTCTTCCTGTCCTATCATTGCTCTTCATCGTCGTTCCTCACTTTCTTCACGTTCCTTTTTATTTTTCTCTTTCCCATACGGTACTTCTGCTTCTTCTTCGTTTTCCTCTCCCAACGGGGAACGAAAATTCGCGGCGCAAGAAGGACAGAACACGCGGACATCTGCAAAGAGCGTGGAAAAAAAAGAAAGATCCTGGCAGACTTTGGGGGTGGTTTTTTCCTCTCTCTCTCTCTCTCTCTCTCTCTCTCTCTCTCTCTCTCTCTCTTTCTCCCACTCTCTCGAGTCGAGTCCCGTAGGAGCCCGCGAAACTTTTCGTTCGATCTTGGGCAACAAGGAGACGATGCGAGGGTGAACGTGCCTAGAAAGAGAGGAAAGAAGCAGGAAGGGCCAGCCAGGTCTATCGGGACTCGAAGTCAGCATACACGTAGGGAATTACGAGTTTTCCTCATTTCTTTTTGCATAATTTTTCCGTCGTCGCAGTCTCGATATAAGAATCTCATTTCCACGAGACAAATAACTTTTTTTTTTTACCAGCATCGACTGAGCTATTTTTTTTTTTTTAGATGTTTTGCTCTTCTCTTCATCCGTTGAGAAATAAGTGGATCTCTTTTTTTCCAGTTCCGAAATTTTCGAAATATCTTCGTCCGATGATAATTTTTCGAATTCCCAACTGACTCGTCTGTTCCTCGAGACACCGAAAATTTCTTGTCCTCGTATCAATGGCAACGAGAGCAAATCCTTTTTTGTTCCTTCCCTTGCACCAACCGTGTCAATGGATTTGCTCCGAATTAACGAAACGATAGTTACAGCGTTGGATTTTCATTCATGAAGATTTCTGCTTCATTGTTTTGCTTTTTTTCTTCTTGATTTTTTTTTTCGTACTCTCTATTTTATATGATACGTCTCGACGTCTGCGCAAGGGAAGAGAGGAGCAGGAGTCCACGGAATTCCCAAGCTCGCTAAAGGAGCGAGTAACGAAAAGATAGTCTCGAGTTATTCGCGTCCCGGAGAGTCTGTTTCGAGCTGAGAAGCACGCTAGATCGAAGCACTTTATAACAGACTCGGGGCTGTGAAAAAAGGCGATGAAAGGTAAAGTAAGAGAATAAGCGCCAAAGAATAAGAGAGAGGGGGAGAGAGAGAGAGAGAGAGAGAGAGAGCCGAGGGCGAGAGAAGTAAAGAAGGAACGCGAGACACGCTTAAAGTCTCGGGAAATAGCGCATCGTACTTTGTGCGGGCATTTTGCTCCTCGACGCGGAAATCTTCTCGGGTAATGAGACACAGAAGAATTCGCAATAAGCAGAAGGAACCAGAAAAAAAAAATGTTGAAAAGATCGACCGAGTGAAAGCCACCAGCGACGACGTTCATTCAAAATAATACCGTTCTTTATACTGGTGTTAGTATATATATATATATATATATATATATATATATATATATATACCTACTAGCATCTACCCGCGACTTCGTTTGCGTAGATCTCGCAATTTGTGTTAAAATACCCCTTAATTGATTATATTTTTAAAGGCTGTCATACGTCATTCAGAATTTAGTAAAATATGTGGCATTATATTAGATTCT
Organism: Ophion ventricosus; assembly: GCA_963932345.1. NCBI lineage: Eukaryota > Metazoa > Arthropoda > Insecta > Hymenoptera > Ichneumonidae > Ophion > Ophion ventricosus. The sequence goes on along the minus strand of OZ010723.1, from coordinate 15,915,189 downwards.
ATTCGATTTTGATTATATTTTACTCGTTAGTATTCTATGAGAATTAAAATTCCATCATTAGATTTTTAAAAATATTATAATTAGACAAAAATTAGACCTTAGATTTTATCAAATTTAAATTATATTTGATTCGTTGTATTCTATAAGAATTTGAATTTGATAATTACATTAGATTTGACACGAATGTGTCAAATTAGAAAAATATTAGATATATATATATATTAAATATTAGATTTAATATTATGTTATCATCTATTTTAATTAGATTTCATTTGTTTGTACTCTTTTACAGTGGGTAAAAAAAGTATTTGCACACCACGTGCTTTTCAAATTATCCTGCGAAACAAAACAAAATGCTAAAGCATTTTCTTAGCTATTACATTTTTTTTTAGGGTAATTTGAAAAACACGCGGTGTGCAAATACTTTTTTTACCCACTGTATACACACATGCAAACACATAAAGGGTGTCTCAAAATGACCTGATAATTTTTATTGCGCGCCATTTGTTTTTGTAGCCAACATAGAGTACTAATCTTAGACAACAGGCATCAGAAAGTATTGAGATTTACTCATGGAGAACTACACGTTCGAGCAACGCATAAAAATTGTGAAAATTCAGTACAAAAAATTTAAATAAAATGTTTAATATAGCACGTTTTTAAAACGGACCAAAAAGTATAAAATCATTTGTCCTATCCCCATACAGATTGTTCTGAAAACTCGTGATTGTGAATTTTTAATAGCTATGAAAATACTTGTAAGATTTAATAAGAAAAACGTACGCATGCATATAATAGTAAGGAGTGTAGAGTGTAGCTGTCGTTGAGAAAGCTCACATAACGACTCATTTCGTTTGCAGTGCAATAAAATTGTTAGTGACTTAGGTGCATCCATGCATCAATTATTCATGCATCAATTATTTATTGCATGTGCCACATGTTTTTCGTTTTAAATCTCACAAGTATTTTCATAGCTATTAAAAATTCACAATGACAAATTTTCAATGTAAGAAATTAATTTTCAGGCAATAATTTACTTTTTCTTTACTGCTTTTTCTTTACAATTATCGCAAGATTCACCATTCACGATGAAAATAAATTTAACGAGACATTTTTGAGAATGACCTGATGTCCGATCGCTGCTCGTGTATACAATTGCATAAGATCGAGCGTAGTCCCCCCCCCCCCCCCCCCCCTCATCGAGAAACATACTAGATCAGCTGTGGGCCTTTGACATTGCTTTGATCGTCGATCAATCGCAATCACGCGATTTCGTGCTGCTTGTGATAACGAGTGAGCGCAGGGTTCGCGACGAATCTGATAACATCGATTGATACGAACTCCTGAGTTTTAATGAAATCGGTTGAACACCTGGTAACAATTAGATTACGGGGCATCGTATGTTGCGAACTTTATCATTCTTGCGAAACGAATAAAATTTGTTTTTTTTTTTATAGTAGTCAGTTATTAATAGCACGAAGTTTTGATACTCGTTAAGGTAGTAGTCTCGCCACAGTCACATTGAAAAGTTTATTCTCCGGTCAATCGATGAAAGCCTCGAAGTATTGCGAAATCTTTGATTGCCAATATCTCGAAAACGGAAGGGTGGATCCTTTTGAAATTTTGCAGGTAATCATTTAATAGTGTCCTGAATGGGTCCTCAGGATAAAAAAAAAATCTATAGAAAAACGCCTTGGCGAGACTACTACCTTAAAGGGGCTGCAAGAGTGGGAATAAAAATACAATGAATTTTTGTCAGGCTGTCAACTTCGTGCAAATAAAATTTCATGTAAAAATTATGTATTATTGGGCAATTTTCAACTCATAATATTGTTGAAAATTATTTCCAAGCCGATAAATGATAGTAAGGCGGGCAACCACTTTGGATGCTTCGAAAAATCAATGTTTTTTTTTTATTTCATAAATCGTTAGCAAGATATCTTAAGAATATACCCTGAAAATTTCAAAACGATATTCGGATTCCTTCTAATGGTATGTATATAATGATAAAGGATCGGATGCGCGTGGCTCGGCAACATAGAAAAAGCTTATTAGAGACAAAAGAAGCTCGAAAAGCTCGTAAAGAGGAAATGCAAGCTTCAAATGAGTTGCATGAGGAAGAGGAAGGACTGTTGTATGGTGCTGTAATCGCTGATTAATCGGTAAGACACTTTATCATTTGATTAAACACATTTGACTTTGAGTTTTTCGTTTGTGAAACTTTAAACGTGTTTTTCTCGAAACGAGATTTTTAAAATTTTCGGGAATCATAGCTCAAAAACTAATTGATGGATCATCTTAAAATTTGGAACACGTTTATATAATATAATTTATTAAAACATGAACCTATAGTTGGAAAGATTAGATTGTTTAAAACTGAAAAAAAAATCGATCATTTTTTTTTCAAACACGTCCCAACATTCAATTCTCGATTTTTTCTTCAAAATTTAGGTTCATGTTCTTAAAAAAACATCTAAAAAATGTATAAAAATTTGTTGGACTATTCCAGATACGAATTGCGAGCTGCACAATTCCCACAAATCGACAACGACGATGAGGACACGCCAAGGGACACAGCGGATTACACCTGAATTAATGCATGAAATAACTTGAAAAAATTACCAGAGATGTATGAAAATATGAATAAATTATTGTCAGAGTTACGGAAATTTCCGTTTTTTTTTCCACAATAAAAAAAAAATCCAAAATTTCATCTAATTTTCGGTCTCCTAAAGTGATTTCCCGTCTTAAGGCCATGTGTCACACGCCAGAAAATTTCGACGCGGCCTCCCATCATGGCGGTACGGCAGAAACTCGCAGCTTTGGCTACGAGTCACCGCCTTCTCCCGCCAGAGAACGCCGCGCACGTATTCTATAGGGGCTCCATGCCTGGCGTTACGCCGAAGACTCGAGACCCTATAGGCGACGATTGCTGTGCGTGTGTGTGTTCGCTACGCCGGCCACGTGCAGAGAGAGAGAGGTGACCTTTTTGCACGCGTTCGGTCGTAACGAAAATACTTTGAATGATGTATGTGTGTGTATACATCGATGGATACACACCTAGTCTTAGGCGACCGTGTTTAGCTTCTACGCATGAGGCGTGAATCTGCTAGCGTTCCGATTCCGGCGATAACGGTTGCGCGATCATAGCTATCGCAAAAATGCGATACAATTAATAAATAATTAATTGTTTATGTCAAACAATATATATGAAAATACATCTGGCAATTCCGTCCAGATTCAAGAGATTATAAAAATGTTCAGCAATCGGCGCTGCTAGAGGCCCGCTTTATGGAAAAACGGGGATACAATAAATTGTTTAAACAATACAATTCCACCGTATTCCTCATCAACATCGAAAATTCGATTTCGGTCGAATTTTCTAGAAAGCGTTATCGCTAATCGTAAGATCCGCTCACTCTTCAAGAACGTGGTGAAAATGTACAATTACTGTTTATTGTTTAAACAATAAACAATTTGGCATTCTTTTCCCCGACATTTTTACCATCGGGAGGTTCTACGAGGGATTGAATTCCCTAAGACTGCTAGAGACTCGCTCTACATAAGAGCGGTGAAATGTTGTCATTTCAAATTGTTTAAACAAATAATCTCGAGCAGTACTTATGCTCTCGAAGCCATTGATTGTCGATGAATTCGACTTCGGCCAAATTCTCGCGCGAACGAGATCGCTAGAGACTCACTCGCTAAGAGAGTGGTGAAAGATTACAACTAATGTTATTTGTTTAAACAAATATATTCGGCATTTTTTATCTTCGGGAGGTGCTGTGAGGAGGTGCTGTGTGATCTGTGTGATCTGCTGTGTGATCTGCTGATGGATAGGCGTTAGTTCTATGTACTTTCGCCGTAGGATACTATAGTATTTGTATTGTTTGATGTATTCGAAAAGATTTCTGGCTCCTAACTGTTGTCAAATAATTGTAAAAAAATTTTATCGGCATCTTAACTATGCAAGTGTGATCTGCTGATGGATAGGCGTTAGTTCTAGGTACTTTCTGGGTAGGATACTATAGTATTAGTATTGTTTGATGTATTCGAAAAGAGTTCTGGCTCCTAACTGTTGTCAAATAATTGTAAATAAATTTTATCGGCATCTTAACTATGCAAGTGTGATCTGCTGATGGATAGGCGTTAGTTCTAGGTACTTTCTGGGTAGGATACTATAGTATTAGTATTGTTTGATGTATTCGAAAAGAGTTCTGGCTCCTAACTGTTGTCAAATAATTGTAAATAAATTTTATCGGCATCTTAACTATGCAAGTGTGATCTGCTGATGGATAGGCGTTAGTTCTAGGTACTTTCTGGGTAGGATACTATAGTATTAGTATTGTTTGATGTATTCGAAAAGAGTTCTGGCTCCTAACTGTTGTCAAATAATTGTAAATAAATTTTATCGGCATCTTAACTATGCAAGTGTGATCTGCTGATGGATAGGCGTTAGTTCTAGGTACTTTCTGGGTAGGATACTATAGTATTAGTATTGTTTGATGTATTCGAAAAGAGTTCTGGCTCCTAACTGTTGTCAAATAATTGTAAATAAATTTTATCGGCATCTTAACTATGCAAGTGTGATCTGCTGATGGATAGGCGTTAGTTCTAGGTACTTTCTGGGTAGGATACTATAGTATTAGTATTGTTTGATGTATTCGAAAAGAGTTCTGGCTCCTAACTGTTGTCAAATAATTGTAAATAAATTTTATCGGCATCTTAACTATGCAAGTGTGATCTGCTGATGGATAGGCGTTAGTTCTAGGTACTTTCGGGGTAGGATACTATAGTATTTGTATTGTTTGATGTATTCGAAAAGAGTTCTGGCTCCTAACTGTTGTCAAATAATTGTAAAAAAATTATATCGGCATCTTAACTAGGCAAGTGTGATCTGCTGATGGATAGGCGTTAGTTCTAGGTACTTTGTGGGTAGGATACTATAGTATTTGTATTGTTTGATGTATTCGAAAAGAGTTCTGGCTCCTAACTGTTGTCAAATAATTATAAAAAAATTGTATCGGCAGCTTAACTATGCAAGTGTGATCTGCTGACGGATAGGCGTTAGTTCTATGTACTTTCGCGGTAGGATACTATAGTATTTGTATTGTTTGATGTATTCGAAAAGAGTTCTGGCTCCTAACTGTTGTCAAATAATTGTAAAAAAATTTTATCGGCATCTTAACTATGCAAGTGTGATCTGCTGATGGATAAGCGTTAGTTCTAGGTACTTTCTGGGTAGGATACTATAGTATTAGTATTGTTTGATGTATTCGAAAAGAGTTCTGGCTCCTAACTGTTGTCAAATAATTGTAAATAAATTTTATCGGCATCTTAACTATGCAAGTGTGATCTGCTGATGGATAGGCGTTAGTTCTAGGTACTTTCGGGGTAGGATACTATAGTATTTGTATTGTTTGATATATTCGAAAAGAGTTCTGGCTCCTAACTGTTGTCAAATAATTGTAAAAAAATTATATCGGCATCTTAACTAGGCAAGTGTGATCTGCTGATGGATAGGCGTTAGTTCTAGGTACTTTCTGGGTAGGATACTATAGTATTAGTATTGTTTGATGTATTCGAAAAGAGTTCTGGCTCCTAAATGTTGTCAAATAATTGTAAATAAATTTTATCGGCATCTTAACTATGCAAGTGTGATCTGCTGATGGATAGGCGTTAGTTCTAGGTACTTTCGGGGTAGGATACTATAGTATTTGTATTGTTTGATGTATTCGAAAAGAGTTCTGGCTCCTAACTGTTGTCAAATAATTGTAAAAAAATTATATCGGCATCTTAACTAGGCAAGTGTGATCTGCTGATGGATAGGCGTTAAGTTCTAGGTACTTTGTGCATAGGATACTATAGTATTTGTATTGTTTGATGTATTCGAAAAGAGTTCTGGCTCCTAACTGTTGTCAAATAATTGTAAAAAAATTATATCGCATCTTAACTATGCAAGTGTGATCTGCTGATGGATAGGCGTTAGTTCTAGGTACTTTGTGGGTAGGATACTATAGTATTTGTATTGTTTGATGTATTCGAAAAGAGTTCTGGCTCCTAACTGTTGTCAAATAATTGTAAAAAAATTATATCGGCATCTTAACTATGCAAGTGTGATCTGCTGATGGATAGGCGTTAGTTCTAGGTACTTTCTGGGTAGGATACTATAGTATTTGTATTGTTTGATGTATTCGAAAAGAGTTCTGGCTCCTAACTGTTGTCAAATAATTGTAAATAAATTTTATCGGCATCTTAACTATGCAAGTGTGATCTGCTGATGGATAGGCGTTAGTTCTAGGTACTTTCTGGGTAGGATACTATAGTATTAGTATTGTTTGATGTATTCGAAAAGAGTTCTGGCTCCTAACTGTTGTCAAATAATTGTAAATAAATTTTATCGGCATCTTAACTATGCAAGTGTGATCTGCTGATGGATAGGCGTTAGTTCTAGGTACTTTCGGGGTAGGATACTATAGTATTTGTATTGTTTGATGTATTCGAAAAGAGTTCTGGCTCCTAACTGTTGTCAAATAATTGTAAAAAAATTATATCGGCATCTTAACTAGGCAAGTGTGATCTGCTGATGGATAGGCGTTAGTTCTAGGTACTTTGTGGGTAGGATACTATAGTATTTGTATTGTTTGATGTATTCGAAAAGAGTTCTGGCTCCTAACTGTTGTCAAATAATTATAAAAAAATTGTATCGGCAGCTTAACTATGCAAGTGTGATCTGCTGACGGATAGGCGTTAGTTCTATGTACTTTCGCGGTAGGATACTATAGTATTTGTATTGTTTGATGTATTCGAAAAGAGTTCTGGCTCCTAACTGTTGTCAAATAATTGTAAAAAAATTTTATCGGCATCTTAACTATGCAAGTGTGATCTGCTGATGGATAGGCGTTAGTTCTAGGTACTTTCTGGGTAGGATACTATAGTATTAGTATTGTTTGATGTATTCGAAAAGAGTTCTGGCTCCTAACTGTTGTCAAATAATTGTAAATAAATTTTATCGGCATCTTAACTATGCAAGTGTGATCTGCTGATGGATAGGCGTTAGTTCTAGGTACTTTCGGGGTAGGATACTATAGTATTTGTATTGTTTGATATATTCGAAAAGAGTTCTGGCTCCTAACTGTTGTCAAATAATTGTAAAAAAATTATATCGGCATCTTAACTAGGCAAGTGTGATCTGCTGATGGATAGGCGTTAGTTCTAGGTACTTTCTGGGTAGGATACTATAGTATTAGTATTGTTTGATGTATTCGAAAAGAGTTCTGGCTCCTAAATGTTGTCAAATAATTGTAAATAAATTTTATCGGCATCTTAACTATGCAAGTGTGATCTGCTGATGGATAGGCGTTAGTTCTAGGTACTTTCGGGGTAGGATACTATAGTATTTGTATTGTTTGATGTATTCGAAAAGAGTTCTGGCTCCTAACTGTTGTCAAATAATTGTAAAAAAATTATATCGGCATCTTAACTAGGCAAGTGTGATCTGCTGATGGATAGGCGTTAGTTCTAGGTACTTTGTGCATAGGATACTATAGTATTTGTATTGTTTGATGTATTCGAAAAGAGTTCTGGCTCCTAACTGTTGTCAAATAATTGTAAAAAAATTATATCGCCATCTTAACTATGCAAGTGTGATCTGCTGATGGATAGGCGTTAGTTCTAGGTACTTTGTGGGTAGGATACTATAGTATTTGTATTGTTTGATGTATTCGAAAAGAGTTCTGGCTCCGAACTGATGTCAAATAATTGTAAAAAAATTATATCGGCATCTTAACTATGCAAGTGTGATCTGCTGATGGATAGGCGTTAGTTCTAGGTACTTTCTGGGTAGGATACTATAGTATTTGTATTGTTTGATGTATTCGAAAAGAGTTCTGGCTCCTAACTGTTGTCAAATAATTATAAAAAAAATTTATCGGCATCTTAACTATGCAAGTGTGATCTGCTGATGGATAGGCGTTAATTCTAGGTACTTTCTGGGTAGGATACTATAGTATTAGTATTGTTTGATGTATTCGAAAAGAGTTCTGGCTCCTAACTGTTGTCAAATAATTGTAAAAATATTTTATCGGCATCTTAACTATGCAAGTGTGATCTGCTGATGGATAGGCGTTAGTTCTAGGTACTTTCTGGTTAGGATACTATAGTATTAGTATTGTTTGATGTATTCGAAAAGAGTTCTGGCTCCTAACTGTTGTCCAATAATTGTAAAAAAAATTTATCGGCATTTTATCATTTTTGCAATTAAATATAATATTATTTCCATTTCATTCAAGAAAAAATAACCGATATACTTGAGCTGCATAATGGCATTCCGGGTGTCTACCCGAAGCAGAGAATTCTTTTTTGTTCTTCGATTTGATAAATACGATTTCCCTCGCAATCGTCACAAGTTTATCGAGCAAATTGTTGGCTCGGGGGAGAGGGTTGAGTCTGTGAGTTATTTTGTTTTTAAACATTCTTTTATTATCGACAAGCGAAGGGTTTTATTCGATTTGTCAATCGAGGAACGAGCAACCGGGGAATCGTTCTCTCGACATTCTTTATAACGATCTTACTTCGATTTCGTCATTTCTATAACGAGCTTACGAAACGTTTTCAGTATATTGTCGTGCTCGTCTTATTTAATTTCAACTGTTGTCGTCGCTCGACGTAATTTGGGGTAGAGGCCGATTGTGCGCGATCCACGAGGGCTTGATGTCATTCGAAATTGAAACCGTGAAGAGAGGAAGCGAGAGAGAGAGAGAGAGAGAGAGAGAGAGAGAGAGAGAGAGAGAGAGAGAGAGAGAGAGAGAGAGAGAGAGAGAGAGAGAGAGAGAGGACGAGGGATGCTGTACGATGCGCAAGTCTTAGTCTTTAAACGTACCTTTCATTCTTCTCTTCATCCTATTTCGCTCCATTCACTTCCTCATATACCGTATCCTCCTTACGCTTGTAATTTAATCGCTTTTTCTTCCAGCGTCGAAGAAAATGAATTGTTCACTGATGCTCGCTCCGTTCACGAGAATATTATTATTATTAGTTGCGACTCCGAGCACGGTGTATTTTATTAGATTGTGAAAAATTGGGTCATTAAATGATTTTTTTCATTGTAAAGGTCATGCGCGAGTTTTAAAGCAAAGTATTTTTCTTTTTTTTGTTTCAACAATTAACAATGATATAGCACTTTTAAATAAAAATAAGTTACGATCAATGGGGATAGTACGATATCCGAGGCGTCAAGTTTCGACCGTTGATTCTTGATATTTGAATCAAAATAATGAGAATTTCAAGAATAAAAAGTTTGCCGTTTCGGCTTTCTTAAAGAATTACGAGCGCTTTTGGCGATAATTGGAAGTACGCCAAAATTCAACGATTGTTGTTGACTCATAGGTGCAATATCTTTATTTTATTAAAAATAATGGAAGTTGACCGGGCGAGCTTCATAAAGTATTTTTTTAGTATTGCCTGATGTTCCTTGAAATTTTCAAATTCGAAAAAAAAAACGTAATTTTCGATAAATAAGGAAAAATTCTAAATATTAACTTTTACCACTCCTCATATTTTATTTATTTTGACTTTTTATCCCTGAATTCACCGTTAAATCTTGGCGCCTCGGATATCGTACTCTTGCTCGATCAATTATTAAGTCCAACGATGAACTGAAATAAAACATTTCGCATAAATTTCGCATACACATTTTTTAGATGTCAGTTTTATCATTAATATTTTCTTCAAGCGTTCGATCACCCCCTGATTTTATTGTTGTTACGGAATCTTCAGAATTGTTTACATGATCAGAGCAGTTTATATCCGATATCTCGAGTTATTGAGTGTATAAATTATTAGATAGAAATGTGGCCAGCATATCATCTCCATGAAGGACTGCATAAATTAGACGATTTTTAAAGTCATAATTTTTTTGGTAAAAGTTCGCTAACTTGGCTTGCAATTCTACCAAAATACTGGGATGTACTTGTATTTTTTTACTTAATTACAGACGAGAATCAGTTAATTGTTGAATATTCGGGTTCGTGAATGGAATACCATAGTTCGAATGAAGGTAAGGTAAAACTAGCTAGACTACGAGATGAAGAAAGAAATAAAAGAAATTGCTTCTGACTGACAGGGCATCCCTGATACAATTCGGGGCCCCTAAGGCTCATAGTCGTAGATTTCCTAGTGTCGATTTCCCCAATACTACCATACTTTGCCATTATAGGGGCAAACCAGTATAAATAGATTGACTAAATAATTTATGACATAATAATTATCGGAATCGTTTAAATATCAAGAAATTTCAAGGATTACTTATTTTTTCGAAAACATATTTAAAAAAAAATCACCTGAGAGTAATTTAAAAAATTACGATCGCGCAATTACTTGTTTGCGTTTATTTTGATGCGTCATCGAGTTAAAAAAAATGATCTTGTTTTGATGATACGATCTCTCGAGATTTATCGCAGTGAGCCTGAGTTGAAATCGGTGGTAGCCATACGTAAGATGGATTATCATTTTGGGGGAAACTTCATCCGAAAAAAAATCTTATCTTTTCGGAGCACCGAAAAATCATTGTACGTGAAATATCGTCGAAATCGTGCAATTTTTTGTTATCGGCTTTTCGATGGAGTTGATTGTGACGAAATTGAACGAGGACGCTTCTATTTTTTTCTTCTTTTCGTCTTTTGTCAAGAGTAGTCGATCGTCCGACCGTCTCGAGTGGCAGCCCTGCTTGACCATGTACTCGAGTCGATTGACCCCCTTGGCAACTCTTCCCGCGCGTCTCAGCTCGACTATCACTCCACGACTTTATTCCTCCTTCCCGAGATCTCTCTTCCTCCCTCTTAGATCTTTATTCTTCTACTTTACTCTTTCTTGTCTTTTCTCGTCTTGATTTGTTGTCCCAACTACAATTTTCATCGTTTTCCAGGATTCTTGGGACACTTCTGTATCATGAGAATATCATTGGAATGTGTTCGTGTCGAATGAAAAGTTTATTTAATTCCATCCTAAGAATCAATATATATAATAAATGTAAGCATGGTTTGTCCGTACGTCCCGCTATAACTCCGCAACCCATCCCCGCAGCCCCATGGGGATTATATGGTATGATAGCCCTCCATCCTCCAACCACGAAGAAGGTTTCGGTTTGTAACTGCAGAAGTTGGGTTCGAAGATATGGGTGTCAAAATAGGGCATCGCACCAATGGACTTCTCATGGGAAGTCGGTGAAGCAGCTGGGAGTCGAGTGCCGAAGTGGCCAAGACTGGCCAGAATGTTCCTGAATGTTCTAGAAGTTTCCATAATGTTTTAGAATGTTCCAGAATGTTTCAGAAAGTTCTAGAATATTCTAGAATGTTCGAGAATGTTGTATAATGTTCCAGAATGTTGTATAATGTTCCAGAATGTTCGAGAATGTTGTATAATGTTCCAGAATGTTATATGATTTTCCAGAAAGTTCGAGAATATTCTAGTATTTTTCAGAATGTTATAGAATCTTTCAAAAGGTTCGAGAATGTTCTAGAATGTTCCAGAATGTTATAGAAACTTTCAGAAGGTTCGAGAATGTTCTAGAATCTTTCAGAATGATTGAGAATGCTCCACAATCTTCCAAAATATTCTAGAATGTTCCAGACTGTTCTAGAATGTTCGAGAATGTTGGATAATGTTTCAGAATGTTATAGAATTATCCAGAAGGTTCGAGAGTGCTCTAGAATGTTCCACAATGTTATAGAATCTTTCAGAAGATTTGAGAATGTTCTAGAATGTTCCAGAATGTTATCGAAACTTTCAGAAGGTTCGAGAATATTCTAAAATGTTCCAGAATGTTTGAGAATACTCCAGAATGTTCTAGAATGTTCCAAAGTGTTTTTCACTTCCATGTTTTTACCATGGAGCTTCCGTGTGGAACACAATATCCAATAGATGGCCGCCCCGTTCTTGTTTGCAAATTAGAGTAGTTCACTCTTTTGACGAAACTTTCAATAACATTTTGGCATAATTGCGGACTAATTTCATTAACGGTGCGTTCGATTGCTTCCTTGAGCTCCGGAATGGTCTGTGAATCATTGGCACACACATTTTCTTTCAGAAAACCCCAAAGAAAGAAGCCCAATGGCCGCAAATCGCACGACCTTGGTGGCCAATTCACATGGCCGCGGGGCGATATAACACAACCATGAAACTTTCGTCTGCAACAACTGCATTGTTTCACATTGCATTTTCACGGTTTCTATTTTTGACCAAACCTCAATATTTCATGATGCCAGTTGCCAAAGATTAGGACTCTGCGTTCGCCACAAAAAAATTGCGCGCATTTTGAAATCTCAGGTCATTTTGACACACCCTTTAGTTACGTAATTTCTTGAAAAGCCCTTAAAATTACTGCACACACCTAATACATGTGTACTCATTGCTGGCTGATAAGAATGATAATGCCTGGCCAACAATTCGTAGAATCGATATCAACAAAAAGTTTGGCTAATAATTCGTAGATTTGCTTGTTGTCGATGAAAATTGGTAGATCACTGTCGTTTTCCCGATGGAAAGTGGCTGCAGTTTCGCTTGGGGGGTCGAAAGAAAGTTTGGGGCGGTGATGCAGAGCCTCAATGGAATACGGGGTTTCGCCAGGCTCCGTACAACGGCGACAAGGAGTATGAGGCGGGAGGATCGTAACGAAACGAAATGCTGAGAAACGGTGCGGTTTGAAATCTGAACTCCTAAGGGTCTGGATAATTTTCTCTGCCGGTGGCTGTTCTATCGTTCTCTCCCTTCGTTCCAATTCCATTCTCTCAATCTCTCTCTTTCTCCTATGCTCTCTCTCTCTCTCTCTCCTCTCATCTCTCTCTCTCTCTCTCTCTCTCTCTGTCTCTCCCTCTCTCTCTCTGTCTCTGTCTGTCTCTCTCTCTCTCTCTCATCTCTCTCTCTCTCTCTCTCTCTCTCTCTCTCTCTCTCTCTCTCTCTCTCTCTCTCTCTCTCTCTCTCTCTCTCTCTCTGTCTTGATGCGCATCGCGAAGCACAGGGTGCCTCGAGCGACGTCCCGATGTCAGAGGCTCTTTGGTACACCGTAACTTCCGCCCTCGGGCAACTTCTTCCGCTTCTCGCGACAGGACAGAGACCGAGAGTTTGAAGAGCAAGGAAGAGGAAGAGAACATTCCAAGGAGAGTAGTACTCCCCGACCGCGATTACACTCTACTACACCAGGAGAGGGAGACAATCATGTTAGTCCTGGAAAATTCCGGGTCTGGGGAACCGCATCGACTAGGCAAAGTGCCATCGGGCACAGAATTCGATATGGCCACTATGTACGAATTTTACCAACGGCACAAAAGGATATGAAATATAAATATCTCGATATTGAAAGCTTTTTCAAATTTACATATCCCTTGCGAAATAAAAAATAAATAAAAAATTGTACAGGACCCATCTCCCACGGGGTGTAAATTATCAGCTAGAAATGTGGAAGGCTGAATCTAGGCTGAACAATTTCAGCCTGAAAATATATTCGAAGGAATTCGATGTATCGATTTTATGCTGATAAACCGGAACCAGAACTACCAAATAATCAGGACTTCTTAGATATCTACAGATTATAATATATATATATATATATATATATATATATGTGATAGGATACAGAAGAGAGTGGACCATGGGGTGAGCGGGAAAGAGGAGCAAAAGGGTGAGGAAAGCTTCGAGAGTTCGAGATGCAAAGTCGTCCCTCTCTCTCTTCCATCATCGAAGCCCTCCAGCTATCAACCTCCGCTACTAGTTGCTTCGACCAAACTTCAGATGCAAACGGACCCAAGATGAGGTTGCGGAGCTTGAAATTGCGCCTCCTATACTTCGAGAATAAAGGACGAAAACCACAACCGGACGTTGGAGATCTCGAGCGCGATTAAAACTCTGGATCGTGCGACTTTTGCCACCTTCATTGTGGCGGTTGTAATGTAGAGTATAAGAATTACTACCATTTGAACCATTGAAGCATTTCTCGTATCCACAGACATTTTCGCGATTGGATCATTGCCTGCGAACTGTTGAACCGGGATATGCTCATTCCTGAGATGGAAGGTTTTATTTACGAACCTTTTTCCATTTTTTTTTCATCCGCACTGGTCAATTCGTTTGTAAGAAAGATAATGTTGAGCTTGGATTACCGAGTCGTCGGATTGGTTCAGTTACTGTTTCAAGAATTTCGTTTTTTTTTAAAGAATATTTTGCTTCGAAGAATATATACAATAAAATTTTCCCATACAAACTTTTTACTCCACATTTCAGTGCCTTAAGAGTTGATTTTCGAAAAAGCCATTCTTAGGGCACTTCTATACCAGTGTTGGGCGTTAATCAATTACATTTTCAATCAGTTCATTGATTGAGTAAAAAAGTAATTGCAATTAATGTTAATTGCAATTAACTATTAATTGCACGTTGCAATTAATTTATTTCGGTCAATCTATGTTAATTGCATCTCGCAATTAAAACAATTGCAATTAACTTTTTTAATTGTTCTAAGAAACAAAACTAATAATTAACCGATTCAACTTTACAGATATCAGATACGACGTGTTTGTTTGGGTTTTGTAGGCTCACGCAGCGGCCTATACAATAATCAGTTTTAATTCTTTGTTTTTAATCAAATACACCAAAATATTGAAAATTTATTAGCTTCTAATTGTGTAAAGTCACGATTAACAATTGTTTAATTGTTAATTGCGACTACAGCAATTAACTCAATGGTAATCGTGAGTTTTCACAATTGCAATTAATTAATTGTTAATCGTTATAGTCGTGATTAACATTGAATTAATTGTTAATCTTTAGTTACCCAGAGCAATTAAATTTTACCCAACACTGCTCTATACATTCTAAGGAACATATCATCCAAATTTCATGTTTCCGCCTTCAGCGGTTTAGGCTGTACGTTGTCAATATGTTCAGTCAGTCCAGTCACGGAACGGTTTTATACGTACAAATTCGAGGATGACAATTAATTGTCTTGAGATACCATACCTTTTATCTTTATTTTTGACTTTTTATTCTCTCTTCGTTTATCTCCTCACTGGATCCAATCCTAAAGTGCAATCGGACAAAGTCGCGGACAAAAGTTAGTATCCAATATAATTAATTCTGATCCAATGTTAATATTCGG
Organism: Ophion ventricosus; assembly: GCA_963932345.1. Lineage (NCBI taxonomy): Eukaryota > Metazoa > Arthropoda > Insecta > Hymenoptera > Ichneumonidae > Ophion > Ophion ventricosus. Next base: position 15,900,044 of record OZ010723.1, on the reverse strand, counting down.
AAAAAAAAAAAATGTTTTTTATTATTTCAAATTTTATGCTCCGTAGAAAGTGGGAATGTGATCGGGTGATAGGAATTGGCAAGTAGAGCTCGTCGATCCGCGTGGCGCGGTATAATTACCGGGCGTTTATTCGTATCATTTATCGGTTTTGTCACCCGCTCGCCCTTCCTTTCCACTGTATTCCCATTTTACGGTTATTATCATTATTCTGTATTATTACACTCGTAATATTCGGCTGCATAGCCGTATCATAATTGCGTTTGCCTCCCGATGACAGTGGCATTAACATTCGGCTGGTCGACGGGCGGGCCAACCGGAAACAAACGCGTTTCATCTCGAGAAAATTCCACGATTGAACATTCCATTCGATTTAGCCCTTTGTCGTTGGAAATTCAATCTGCTCGATTTTCTGCCGCGTTGGTCGAATGAGAGCATAACATATGCTTTGGCCGAAGAGCGAGTTTGGAAGAATGTTAGCGAGGATAGAAAAAAAAAATTGTCGACGAGGATCAGGATAGTTCTACGAGTCATATTTGAGACAAAGGGATGGTAAAAATCCTCGAAAACATGGAGATTCATCCAGAAAAAAACTCGTTTTTTTTTTCAATATTAATCGAATATCGTGATCGTCGTTTCGATAATCTTGAAAAATTCATTTCCCGATACATCGCTGCACGAAGAACAAAAAGAGCTTTGCTGGCTCGCAACGCTGAGGCGTTTCAGTCGGGGTGATGTATACCGTCATCTTGACAGTTGTTTTTCCGAAACTTCACCGGTTGACACTTTCCTCCTCGGCTTGTGCACACGGACGGGAAATTGAATTTCGTCCAGCCGTCTCCTACCATC
>OZ010723.1:15832412-15898998 GCA_963932345.1 Ophion ventricosus | reverse complement strand
AAAAAGACAGCGTGAGAAGTTTACTGTTCAGGGTTATTACAAATGGAACGCTACACGAAAGAACAACGTGTTTTCATTGTTGAGCAATATATAAAAAAAAATACTAAAGGTTTGGTCGCTATGATTCGCAATTTTCGTAAAAAAAATATGGTCGAAATAGTGATTTAAGTTCATCAACTGCGAAGAGATTAATTTAAAAATTCAGGGTGACTGGATCAATTGGTGATCTTAGGCACTCTGGTTGTCCTTCAACAAGTCGTTTAACACAAAACATCGAAGCAGTTCGTGAGAATGTTGCTAAGAGTCCAGAAACATCAATTCGGCAGCGTGGTCAAGACATTGGACATTTCGAGAAGCTCTCTACAGCGTATTCTCACGACAGAAATTTGCATCTTCATGCTTACAAAGTTCAATTGGTGTTCAAAAACACATGTTTTATTGGTGTAAAAACCTGTTCTTTTGATCAAAATTACATCTTCCGTGAATTTTGGGACACCCCTTTACATATTCGCGTGTATACGCTGACGAGACCGATCGCACAAAACCTAACGGGTCTTTGGCGGTCTTTGCAAGCGAACGGTGAAAAGCCGCGGACTTGCTGCAAAATTGGTAATTTTGAAGCAATAAAAGCGAGACGGCGCAAGAGGAAGAGAGCAAGAGAGAGGGGGAGAGAGAGAGAGAGAGAGAGAGAGAGAGAGAGAGAGAGAGAGAGAGAGAGAGAGGAAGATAGCAGCGGCAACGACGAAAGGATATCGCCTCGTTGAGGGAAAACGACGAGAGTCTCGCCAGCCTCTTCAACGTTGCATCACGACAAAAGGACACTGCTCTGCGAGTGGTAAAGCACCAGAGACAAAAGGAATGAAAAATAAAATTAAAAAAGAAAAAAACAATGAAAAAAAAGAAAGAAAAAGAAACCGACCACGCGGTAACAACGAATTTGCATGATAAGATTTCCCCTTGTACTCTTGCACATTCTGTACAATTGAGATCTTCTCGTAACGCGTGTATTCCGGTAACGTTTATTCCCTCCGCACTGAATGGACAATTCTTCCAACCCTTCTAATTCTAATCGATCCTTATCGAATCGACTCATTATTCAAGCCTCGAACAAAATACTTTCATGATTTTTGTCAATCAAATTGTCTCAACTGTCTCCGTTTCCATGTGTCGGAAAAAAAGTGTATCGAAAGACGAGTATCTTCCTGCAGGACTACAATTGCACCGAATAAAGGAGAAAATTGATCGATTAAGAGGATACATCTACCTAGAGGCACGAAAAGAAGTGTTGACATTCGGAAATTTTTTTCTGAGAAACCATCTGCCGATAGCCATGTTTTTTTTAAATATTTTTTCAAGATTTTTTTTTTAAAGGATAGCAATACATATACCTTCGTGTTAGAGAAAAATGGGTTTCATTTCCAGCAATCGTTGCTCGGAAAAAAAATTCAAAATTTCGACATTTTTTTCGTGCCTCTAGGTAGATGTAGCCCTTAATAGAAAAAAAAGGTTTGACCCATTCCTCTTTCCATTGTTATTTTTGGCTTTTTTTAGTTTTGCCATTTATTATACGTATATTATACTTTATGCTATTTACTTATACTTAAATTATATTTTAGATTAGATTTTTATGCCCAGGTATACCCCTTTAGGGTGTTTACACAAGAGATCCCTCCTACATACATGTTTCCCCTTACAATATACTTAAATTATATATATATACTTATATATGTATATATATATATTTACCTATATTTATATTACATTTTATGTCATTTATTATAATTTATTATAGTGGCATACGAGGCGACGAGTCGTTCGGAACACGACTTCTTTTTTTCGTTCACTCGCGTATCGCGTTGCACCGTCTCGAAGGCGCAGCGAAGAGTAGTAAGTATACCCATCTGCGCGTAGTAATCAATACATGTCGGTATGTACGCAAGACTACCGTTCCACGTACGGTACAATATATATTATATATATATATCGTATATTATTATATCGCTAGATGTATATATATAGCTATATAATAAATATATCAGGTCTGTAAATATGAAACCGGAATTTGCCCATAGATGGCCTTAGCTGTAATGTAGTTATCGTCAAGTCGCATCATTTGCGCCATTTGCTTTGTTGACATCTGACAAAGATTCTTAACTCACAACAATACAAGTTTCATACCCCAACATAATTTGTTATAGCGTTGAACATGTCGAATTTTGTGCCTGGAATTACGATTGGCGAACAGCATTAATTTTCTGTTACCATTTGAAGAAAACTCCTGCAGAATCGCATCGAATGCTTTTCGAAGCTTACGGTGAGCATGCTCTTCGTAAATCACAGTGCTTTGAGTGGTTAAAAAAATTCAAAAGTGGCGATTTTGACGTGAGAAACGAAGAACGTTCAAAATCACCTTTTTCCACATATATATATGTTACCAATTCAATAGACGAGAAGGTAGCATCTACCATCGAGTTTCTCTTTCTCTCTCTCTCTCTTGCACGAACGTCTCTTCTTTCTTTATTTTTCTCCATTCCCTGCATTTCAGCCCTTAGGGTTTCCAGCTTTTCCACCTTCTCCTCTCTCAGCTCCTCAACCCGTCTTGCAACACCCTGTCACTGACACGACAGACGTCTGCCAGCTTCGTTTTTCTTCAGCTCTCATCCATCCGATCGGACGTCTCTCCCGCATCCCTCCTACTATCGTCTCTCCTCCATCAGGTCACTTTTTTTTCCATGCACGGTGTAGCCTGCGCATATGTACACCTAGACATACATCCGCCCCCTCCGCCCCCCCCCCAGCTGCAATAAAAACATCCATGGACTTTTATCACCTAACAATCGTTAACGTTAGTTACGGGGGAGGGGGAGGAGGTTCGCAATTTCTTCGCGCTCTATTATCGCTGGAGTAATGATTTTTGCCGTGGAATAAATGGGGGTTTGCGTTGACAGACGAGCTACACTCGAGTACAACGGGTTGCTCAAGCTCGGGGCCCAAAAAACAGGTCGATGCGCAATTTTTTTTTTTTCGATGTGAGTATCGGGATAACGAGGTCGAGATTTTGCACACAATTTATACATACTCTTGCCAAGCTGGATTTCTTTTTTTTTTTGAAAAAAATATTCATGAACGACGAAGTTATTATTGTTTTAGGTGTTAAACATTTTGAAGCAACTATTAAGTATATAAAATAATTTTTATTTTTCACCAATGCATGTTTTATGAGAATTATTTAAAAAAAAAAACGAATAAATATTTTTTATGGTGGAGATGGAAGTCGACTAGAAGACCCTCTTTTGAAAATCCTTGCCGATGGTGGAATTTTCTTCTCTGTCAGTCATTATTTTTGTACCTATATACATTATTTATATATGTATATAAAATATGTATCATAAAAAAACCTACATTATTTTTGTACCAGTTTGTCTGAACGTCAAGGTCGTATAACCTCTTGAAGAAAGTTTCGACGTAGATCGTTTTGGCGACTAGGCTCATATGAAAGTAAAAAAGAGAAAATGTACTTTTAGTATAATAATAAAACTTTTGTATGACCGGATACTTTTTTTTTTTGACAATTACGAAAATGGCAAGTTTTGTTATCAACAAATGGATAAACATATCGAAATATCATCCGGCAGTACAATAGAAAATGTTATAAACTACGCTCTCTCTGAATTCGAAGTAAATCGCCGAATAAATGTCAAGATACGACGTACGCCGTTTCATAAATTTCGACCATTCACAAAAATCGTCATAACTCTATGAATTTTCGTGATTCCTACAAAATCTTCGTCGAAAATTAAAGTTACGACCGTACGCTATAAAACACAACAAAAAATGGTGCCTCTCGAAATTTCAAGTTTACGCCCTTAATCGTAAATTGCGAACACGTGAGAAGAATCGCAATGAAAAAAAAAACAAATGTCGAAATGAGGGCTTTGGTATAAGAGTGTGGAGGTGAATTTCACGCGTTCGGTAACATTAACTGCGTCAATATCCATGGATAAACATGAACAACTCTTATCGCCCTTATCCGAGTGGACACACACACACACACACACGCACGTACGTACAAGAGCGTGACACTAGTATCGCAATCCCCTACACCGCCCTTTATATACTTATAACCGGTATAAAATGAGGGTAATATCGTTCAATGGCCCCTAGTTTCTCACTCACCCTCCGTAAACCGTTCCACCCTCTCCCCCACTCGATATAAAAATAACAGTATTCCCGGGCTTTATTAGAGCATAAAGACGAGTTGAGAGGTTGGCGCAAAAAAATGTAACGAGAAATGCAACGACATCAGGAGAGCCGCGGTTATTTACATACATACATCTATGTACATAATAAATGTTGACGATAATCGTGTGTTACACGATATTTATAAAGCGAGGAGAAGATGAACCGTAAGAATGACCAGCAGAAGAACGAAAACGATTATGTCAATCGTAACAATGTTAATGAGGTAGGTCAGGTGGGGGTTGAAAGGGTTGAAACGCTTGAAAGGGCGGTCTTCATCATGGATAAGATTCGAGTCCCCGAAGGGTTACTATACCTCTCTCTCTCTCTCTCTCTCTCTCTCTCGCACTCTCTCTCTCTCTCTCTCTCTCTCTCGTTGCAACCCAAATAGGGATTGTTTTACAAATTTCGCCATTTTGGTCATTCAGATCATTTTGAGAAAACCTGTAGATAGATGGTAAGACCACAGTTGAAAACATCGGTCTGTAAATATGAAACCGGAATTTGCCCATAGATAGCCCTAGCTGTCAACGTAGTTACCGTCAAGTCGCGTCATTGGCGCCATTTGCTTCTCTAACATCTGGCAAAGATTTTGATCTCGCAACAATACAAGTTTCATACCCCAACATAGTTTGTTATAGCGTTGAACATGACGAATTTTGTGCCTGGAAATTACGATTTGCGGACAGCACTAATTTTCTGCTACCATTTGAAGAAAACTGCTGCAGAATCGCATCGAATGCTTGTCGAAGCTTACGGTGAGCATGCTCTTGGTAAATCATAGTGCTTTGAGTGGTTTAAAAAATTCAAAAGTGGCGATTTTGTCGTGTGAAACGAAGAACGTGGGAGGCCACCGAAAAAGTTTGAAGACAGCGAATTGCAAGCATCGTTGGATGCTAAAACCTGGCGAAACTGTTAATGCTGAACGCTACAACAAATGATCGATTTGAATCAAGCTTTGCGTGAAAAACGACCAGAATATCAAAAAAGGCAACACAAAGTGATTTTGCTTCATGATAATGCACCATCACATACAGAAAAACTGGCCAAGAAAACGATTGAGGCGTTTAGTTGGGAAATACTTTCACATGCGACTTACTCACCAGACTTGGCTCCGTCCGATTACCATTTATTTGCATCGATGAGACACGCACTTGCTGAGCAGCTCTTTACTTATTACGAAAATGTACGAAAATGGCTCGATGACTGGTTTGCCTCAAAAGAGCAACAGTTCTTTTGGCGTGGCATCCACAAATTGCCAGACAGGTGGGAAAAATGTACAGCTAGCAATGGACAATACTTCGAATAAAATATTGTTCATCATTTTCATACAATAAACGTGTATTTTCTATACAAAAATTCCGTCTTCATATTTACAGTTTCAAGTTGATACATACAAATACCAATACGATTACCTTCCAGTCACCAACGCAAGATCATTGTTCATCACGGAAGAGGCTGTGCGATAAACGAGATGAGAAAACGAGGGATGCATCCGAGAAGATGGATTTTATATGGCAAAAGGGATATGACACGTGGCAGAAGGAAAGTTCTCTCTTTCTCTCCCTCGCGCCCTTACTCTCCCTTGGTGCATACCCCTTTAGCACCGAAGTATATCTCGTCAGGCTCCTGTTACATTTACGCGACGAGCAACGTTAATTAATTATCAAAATTCACGGTTGCGCTAACGTTGCGGTTTCAGGGACAAGAATTCTCGAGGACAAGAAAGGCTCGTACAGTCGTGTTGCGAATGCAAATTGCATTTTTTTTCTGATTATTTCTCAATTAGCCTGCTACGTTCATTATTACTTTGGGTAGTTTACCCAAAAGTTAATCCATTCCGACGAAAGGAATGACAGGTTTGATTCGAAATAATAATTATTTATACCTCGAAAAAAAAATTTATTTTACTTTTGATAAGGATTTAATTTTTGCGAGATATTTATTTGCTGTGCAATTTATTCGAGACGGTCAAATTTTCGTATTTTTCTTCACTTTCTAATGTATATCAATAATTATTAATTATTTTTATGTCGATTTACTTATACATTTATATTTCTTTAAATTGCTTGCCAATAATAAGCCTTTCTTGACTGGCAAACAGTTCACACACATAACCGCAAAAATTCTGCGTTTAAACGATTTGACAATAAATAAACATTTTCCCATCTACCTGCAATCGACGACACGGCCGTCGAGTTGAAATTCCAACGGATGTTCGGAAAATTTTGAAACATGGTGGAAAGTTTGCGGCAAGATGTTTCAAGAGCTTGGCAAATTTTCGACACGACTGTACGCGAAGTACATCTTTAAGGGATAAGTCCTGCTCCGTTATCGTATATCTTTGCATCGTATGCTTCAACGTGTAGTACGATGACCCTGCTCCCGTTACAGACGCTAAGGTAATTATAACTCAACTCTGCGCGGTCTCTCCTCTTCACCGACATGCGAAACTATGCAAAGCCAATCTAAGCTCTCGTACCCATCAGCGAGGAAAGCCCTTCGCCACTATCCCTCTCTCTCCTCCTCTCTCTCTCTCTCTTATTCTCTCATTGGCGTAGCCAGCATTTTTTTCTGGGCGAGGAGGCAGAAGGGGTTGGCCTGACAAGAATTGGTTTAATGAAGAATCATATTTTGTTTAAATAAAATTTACATAATAGTCGATATTAGCATTTCGTCGATATGAAATATATGTGCTTTGATCTCACGTTTATTTTAACATTAATATATCTTTGCAATATCTTTAAAAAATAATGAACTCATTTTTCATCATTCTCCGATCCAGTTGCCAAGTGTTTAAACTTTACTTTCATTGGATAGAGTAGGGAGGGACATGTTGAGCAAGTTTGGAATTATCGCCCTGTAATTCCTTAAGGCCTTAGGTCACTCTAGAGGCCAAAAAGGGCATATTTTGTGATTTTTTTTCAGCGAAACCATAAAGTAAATCGGAATTACAAAATAGGGGTTTTATTATACACGTAATTGACTATACAAAATTATTTTTTTACGGCGATACATGTCAATATGGCGACTGTGCAGCATTTTTCCGATGACGCCTTTATTTCTGGAAGGTTAACGGCCGGACCAACAGCTCCTATAATTTTTGAGTTATGATGAGACACTAAAGTTTTATCGATTATATATAAGAATATCTATGGAAGTACGTAGGATTTTTTTGATATATTGTTTTTTGTCAAAATGGCGCATTTCTAAAACAAAAAGTATAAAATACCATGAGAAAATCGTCAGAAAATTGTTTATAAAAAAGGAACTATGGAATATAATTAAAAAATCCTACGTAGTGCCTCAGAAAATATAATTCTAAATATACAGTTAAAATTTCAAGTCAATCGGTTTAAATTTGTTTGAGTTATGAGTCCGGCAGTCCCTATCGTACTCAATTAAATAGGTGACGATGCTGAATTAAACACGTGATGATGCTTCGACGTAAAAATAGTAACAATATGACCCTTTGCGATGTAGTACAAGTTACGCCATCCGTTGAAAATCCCTTAAAATTAATGCACACACGTAATAGTTTCTTTAATTAAATTATTTCTTTATGCTGGCTTGGGTGAAACTCAAAAAAAAATTGATCTATTATTTGACTTTAATTATTTTGGCTCAATTTTTTTCTGGGGGCGGCGTCTACTTCAGCCCCCCGTTGGCTACTTCAATGCATTCAGCCTCCCCCGCCCCTATCTTCCATCAGCAAATTAACATTCGGTAAATAGAAAATAAAATAACGGCCAAAGCATCCCTGACAGTTGAATTATGACATTATTTTCCACGTGGTAATAATGAGCATTGAAAGTAGAACGAATATTGATTTTGATGCGTCCTGTATTCGCAGACGCCTTGTCTACAATGTCACTTCGAAGTTTTCCCGCCAATTTTCCGTACCTTCTCAAACACGATACGTCAGACTTCGATCGTTCTTGCTCCTGTACATTGCTGCTTTATACACACACACACACACACACATGCATATGTATACATCACTGTAATTCTTCGTTGTCAGTGGGCCGAAGTAACGATCAATCCTCGTTCGCCGTTTTGAGCAAAATCGAGGTATAACGTCGTGTGCCGTGTGTATAGGCGGCTCATAGATTGCGAGAGACATTGTCCTCTCTCTCTCTCTCTCTCTCTCTCTCTCTCTCTCTCTCTCTCTCTCTCTCTCTCCGAGGGTGTAGAGGACAATGCAACGAGGGTGTATGGGTATTTATGGAGCGGTGTATATATACCCTTGCATGGTAGCCAGTTACAGCGCGTGGCGTAACTGAAGAGCAATGTCCACCGATAATTCACTTATAAAGTTTGTACCCTCAGCAAGAAGACAGAGCGTCGTTGTTGCGGCATTCACCATGTTGGACACGCCATGTACACGTATACGCGGAGGCGAAACTTGCCTCGCACCTATAACACGTCGTACGTACAGGGGCATCTACGGATCGAATTAAAGGGGTATTCTAGTTCAGTAACTTAAAAAAAAATCGATTTTTTTTTTATTTTCTTAAGGTAGTAGTCTCGCCAAAGCGTTTTTCTATAGATTTTTTTAAATTTTGAGTACTCATTCGGAAAACTATTAAGGCCTTAGGCCACTCTAGGACTTTCGAAAAATCGATTGTTTTTTTTTTGTTCAAAATGTACCTTAGTACCTATAAAATTATATTCCGAAAGATTATGGGTGTGAAAAATCTCTAAGTACTCGATTTTCGAATCCTAGCGCAACCCCTCTTGTTTCATGTCGTGACTTTCTAGTAACTTTAAACGCATTTATCTCAAAACTATATTTTTCAAGTCGGCCGGACTCATAACTCAAACAAATTTCAACCGATTCACTTGAAATTTTAACTGTATATTTAGAATTACATTTTCTGAGGCACTACGTAGGATTTTTTTAAATTATATTGCATAGTTCCTTTTTTATAAACAATTTTCTGACGATTGTCGCATGGTATTTTATACTTTTTGTTTTAGAAATGCGCCATTTTGACAAAAAACAATATATCAAAAAAATCCTACGTACTTCTATTGCTAATTCTTATTTATAATCGAAAAAACTTTAGTGTCTCGTCATAACTAAAAAATTATAGGAGCTGTTGGACCGGTCGTTGACCTTCCAGAAATAAAGGCATCAATTAATGATTTAATTTATTAAATTAGATTAAATTAAATTAAATTAATTTAATTTAATTTTTTTTAATTTCTTTCTTGTTCTTGAAGAGCAACAGACCGGAAGAATTTCCTTCGACGAGGATAACTGCGTACGAGCGACTTGATCGTTGAATCGATGGCAAAGTTTTGCCAGCAATGACGGAAAGGAAGATCGCGGATGAAAAAGGTAGAACGAAATAAGAGCGCTGCGGAGTAAGAATCGTTTGTGCGGAAAAAGAGAGGAAAAAAAAATGGGAAACGTAGACACGCGGTAACGACGTGGAATAGGATCGTCGATATACCAAGGAGAAACGTTCGTTTGTCCGATACTTTCCGATACATTGAACACACCGAATTTGCGACTACTACGCGGAGGATTATCCCCGTTCATTCTCTTTCTCGCAGAATTGCACTACAGCGCGAATTTAAGATTAGCAAAATTGCATTTTACAGTTGTACGGGCATTCTTGGGGTACATAAATTTCCAACTACCGTTACGATGTTCCCGAGGATTGCCTTTACTCATCCCTATCCTTCTTCAACCCAGCAGGCCAGCTTTTATTTTCACTTTTTTCTTTCTTTCTTCCAAATTTCCAACTCGCTATCTACTTCTGTTTTTCTGTCTCTTACTGTGTCTCTTCTCCTAGTTATTTATCTCCTTCACCCCCGCCTGACTAACCCTCTCCCCCGCGCTCTTGCTCTCCTCGAACAGTGCAAAAGTCGAGGAAATCGTTCGCGAGCGTTTTATCTCTCTCGCTCTCTCTCTCGCCCTTGTCCATTTGGACAAAAGATCGCGTGCGAAACTTAAAAGTTTTGAGTTATCGCCGAAGTATATCGATATATTTGCATTTTGTCGTACGTAGCTCGAGATGTTCGCGTACGAGTAGTGTTTGTCACCAAGAAATATTGAACCAGCCTGTATGCATTTGAAGAGGATTTCTTCATGAATCGCGCATGTGGTGGTGTACACGCATCTAAAGAAAAAAAAGGATCCGCAAGAGATTGAAGTGAAATATCAAGAGGGAATCCTTGTGAAGATATATGATATGAGAGGTGTGTAAATTAAAGTGGGTAAATTAACGTAGGTTTGAAAATGTCAAAAAATGCATTTTCTTAAATTTTATTATCTAATAAAAAGAAAATCTTCTTATTAGAAGAGAATTAGAATCTTTTTGAAAAGAACTTTAGAAAAAATATAAATCATTAAATTTCATTAATTTTTAGAATAATTTTGTTTAAACCCAGGTAGAGCGATCTCTAAATATCTTCCAATTACACCTTTACGATATTTTTTTTTCTCTATTTGTCACAATTTGATCGTATGGCCTGCAAAAATTTAAAAAATGAACGACTCTAATATATATATATATATATACACAAATATGTATCTGAAATGACAATACTGTCTACTGTTACCATGCAAGCAGCCTCGAAAATATCCCCACAAGTCCGAGAGATGAAAGAGCAAAAAAAAAGAAAAACCCTGCGCATTATCTTCAGAAATGTTAACACTGGATTGGTGAGCTGCCCAGGCTGCGAAATGGAAAATGCACATTTCATTAATATCCTTCCACTTTTCACGCTCGCGCTCATTCCGATGAGATTGTTTTTCCTTTTTGTATTATTTTTACACGCTTGCGGCGAGAATATTTTTCAAATTTTATTCCCGGAGAATATAAAGGACGAGAGTATTACGCGAGTTCCCGTGGTTGATGAAACGGATGAAAAATGTTGCAGGAAGAAGGAAAACGATGTAACGATCCAGAGAAAGAGAGAGAGAGAGAGAGAGAGAGAGAGAGAAAGGGAGACGGACGTGAAAATGTGTTGACAAAGGGTATTCAGGGGGGGGGGGGGGGGGGAGTGGCTCATTCGTGGTGAGATGCATCCTCTCGCTGGTGGCTGCCACAGCGAGGCTTTAATAACCAAGGTATGTGAATGTCGAGTTCCCTATACCAAGTATTCATTTTGTCTCAGCGGGTGAGCAGAATTGTTCCACAAGCGCTGGGCCAACAACCCGCGAAGTACGAAAAAAAGAAGGAAAAAAAAAAAACAATATACAGGATCATGGAGAACAAGGCGACAGAGGATCAGCAACAGCTTACACGAGGCTGAAATGTCCCCCGAATGTTTCGCGTGCCTAGGGATTTTTCTAAGCTGCATTTTTCACGCGACTGACCGCGTCCTCGTTGGATAATGGACGAGCCTCGCCATGTAGCCGATCTAATTCCGTTGAGGGGTTAGGCCACTCTACAAATTTGGAAAACTCGAGAAAAACCTTTTTTTTTTCTTGGCTCAAGGAGTTTCGATACTGTTCTTTAGCTGCAAGACTGGGAATTAAAGTACCATACGGACAATGTCCGATTGTCCTAACGAAATTGTCATTGGAGGCCAATCTTTCCTTTCCAACTTGTCTTCAAAGTAGGCAGCTTCTTCGGGAGTTTTGCATAAAAATATAAAAAAAAAACTTCTCGGGAGAATTGACCAGAGATAAAGGCAGGTGGGGAGAGTGAGAGAAGTTGAAAAGTATTCCGCATTGACGAAGCGCCGAGCTTTTGCCATACACGTTCAACAACTTTGTTCACCGCAGAGATTGCGGTTCTTGGGAGAAGACACGACAAAGCGAGAAAGTGGAATCGGGAGGCGGTATAAAGTGGAAGGAAAAGAGACATAGAGAGTGTGTGTGTGAGAGAGAAAGGGAGATAGAGAGAGAGAGTGAGAGAGAGAGAGAGAGAGAGAGAGAGACAGAGAGAGAGAGAGAGAGAGATAGAGAGAGAGAGAGAGAGTGAGAGGTAGTACGAAACGAAAGGAAAGCTTCGCCGGTGATATCAAACTTTCCGCTTGATACATCGAAGCTCCAACTTCCCGCTTCTCGTCCCCCATGCTTTCGCCCTTTCAATCCTACCGACGAGCCACAACTACGGCTTCTCCTTTTCCCGTTTTCGTTCCTTCATGTCCGTCGGATTCGTCGCTGTGGCCGAGACCCCCCAGATTCAACTGATCATCAGTACCTATTGTGGTTCATGCACGATTCGGAGAGTGAACACGTCGCTTTCTCCTTTACCTTTTTCACGTCCCGACGTACGATTCTGCGCCACCACACACGTGTTGTCCAATATCCCTTACAAATATACAGCAACGCGACGTTCAATGGCCGACTGCTTGACCATCGTCCACCACAGTGGTAGCCATACGAAGCAACTTTTGCATCTGCGATTGGACGGCTGAGGTTACTTTTCGTCATAGCTAATCGGCTATTTTGAACACGGAGAGAAAAGTCCATGGTATTTACAATAAAAGCCCATGATCAACGAGGGGATAGAAAAAATCCCTATAGTTTATTTACACCGTACTCATATGGTGAAGCCAACTGTAAGCGAAAAGTATTTCTAATACATGCGTTTTTTTGAACTGGTACAGACGATAACACGAGCAATAATAGTCGGTTATGTCAAATTTTTGCACGAAATTTTTTGTTATTGTAATACCTATTGTTGAGCGTAGCCGTATTTTTTTTTTTTTTGAAAATTACTATTTCTTAAAGCATCTTGAATGAAAATATTTTAGGTGAAAATAATATTTTTTATTTTGAGACGTGCTTATATTTCGAAAAATAAACAAAATCAAGAATTGCTACGCTTAACAATAGCGACATTAATGCAGATTAAGGGCAACTTTATTTTTTTTTCTTTCAGACGAATCAAACCAGAGATTTTACTCTGCCATTTATTGTACTTCAACTATTGTTTTTTTTTTTCAATAAAAACTTACTTAAGTCTACTTTAATGTACGTGGAATGACATCTTTAATTAAGCAAAAAAGAACGCCATGAAGTGCATTTGAAAAATTCACGAAGAAACTTCTTTTTTTGACCGTCACAGTGAGGTCGCGCCTTAAAAGTTGATTTTCAAAAAATCCTTTCTTAGTGCACCTGCACAGCTTCTGAGGAACACATCTTTTAAATTTCATGTTCCTATCTTCAGCGATTCAGGCTGCTGTCTATATATTAGTCAATGAGTCAGTCAGTCGCGCAACTGTTTTATATGTATAGATGGTTGAGAACACCATACATTTTTTTCAGTGAGTACTCGTCACTCCAATCGAATGACCAATCGGGCAGAATCCAATCGGCTAGATATCCAGGTGTATCTTTGGCAACGTCGAAAACCCAAAATATTCAAGGCGAAAGCTCGAAGCCAAACGAGGCTTTTCCCGTTTCCTCTTCCAGTCTGCTTTTCACTCGATAGAACAGATCGACTCACACTGTGAAACGTGCTGGACATACGGAGTACACCTCACTGATATGACGTAGTGTGGCTTCACGAAGAGCCGAGACAAATGGGACTCCTGGAGGAAAAAGGATCGCGCAGGGGATGATGCGGGTCGTGAATAAGGTCGACGGATCTCTGGCCTAGGTTATTGGATTACAGTTGAAAAATGAGATTGCGGAGAGGTTCAGCTTCATCGTATTCTACTGAATCCTCATTTGATGTCCTTTCATATATGTGTCTCGGTGTACCATGGTGCAAATGGCTCAAATGTGTGAGGCAGGCCGAGATTGAGCGAATGGAAGACAACAGCCCTGTCCATTGTTGGCGAACCATGCAAACAGCATCTAATGATGATTGACAACTCGTGCAGAAATTTCCTAGGATAACTAAGTTCCGATTAGATCCCGATCGAGATATAATACGGATTCCCTAGAAGAGGTGTCCTCATCGGAATCCGGATGGCGCCCACTACGTAGCACAAGGCGGAGACGTGGTGGCAAGAATTTGAAAAACATATTTCAAATGCGCATTAAATCCTTGCCGTGGCCTAGAGTGGATCGTTGTTACATCTTCACCACCTTTCTCCAAGAAGTTTCTCGACACTACTCGCTTTTTCATTTCCTTCCTCACAAGAAGACAAAAGAATAACTACTTTCATGCCAAATCTACGAGATGGAAGAACGCGACAAAAGAATCGTTGGACGACAAGTGCGGCATCCTGATAAAACTCTCGGATGCTGTTTGAAAATAAAAAAATCGAGGGTATACATGCGTATGTTCTCTTTCCAGTATCGCTTCTCTGCATAGCCAAAGGTAGGTGAATCAAGCGAAATCGTGACGGCGGGAGAGGGGCTCGGAATTAAATTCCTGGGAGACACTTGAGTGTACGGTGTTGGAACTCCGTGGATGCTTCTGCGCGCGAAAGATTCGCTACCGGTATTTGCACGGTCGGATAAGGGGAGAGGAAAAGAGCTCCTTGTGAGTGCAAACTTGTGCTGTGTACCGTCAGGCTTGGATGTGCTTGAGAAACCGATGAAATAGCGGATAGGCGGAATGTGATATCATGCCACATATGGGGAAAGGATATTTTGATATCGTTTATCCGCGTTGGCTATCAGCACAACTGTTTTGAGGACGGTCCTCAAATGGCAACACCACTGTAAACATCTAAAATTAAGCGATTTTTCGCGATTTTTTTTTTGATGGAAGGAAAAGTAAGAGCATAATAATATTCTATTATTATCCTCTTATATTCTATATTGCAAAATGGCGACGTTATGGCGTGGTCCTTCAGGAAGGTTTTCGCAGCAGTTGCTTGTTTGTGGGATATTCAACGTCTTCAAGATTGACCTGAAAAATATGAACCAAGAATTTTTAGTATTTCAACATTCAAATGCTGAACTTATACCTAAGTAACATTAAAAAAGGTGGTAATTAAAAAAAAATAGCTACTTCAGTAGAAAAATTGAAATTTTGCAGAAAATGTTATTGTAGAGTTCAAAATAATAATAAGAATTATTATTATTATTTTTAACTCAATAATATAATTTTAATAATAATAATTATTATTATTTATTTTAATAATAGTAATTATTATTTTTATTTTTAACTCTATAATATAATTTTAATAATAATAATAATTATTATTATTTTTAACTCTATAATATAATTTTCTGTAAAATTTCAATTTTTTTTCCGAAGTGGCTCATTTTTTAAATTTTCAACTGTTTAAATATTACTTAGGTATAATTACAGCATTTGAATGTTTGCATACTAAAAATAATAAAATAATCATTATAATTAATAATAATAATTAGCTTCGATAATATTAATTAATACCAATAATACCGATAATTAACTCTAATAATATTAATGAATACCAATAATTAATAATTAACCATAAATTAATACCGATAATATTAATAATTATAATAATTATTATTACACACTTATTCGTCTACAGGGGCTTCGAAGACATTGATTGTGATCGATTTTAAAAATTTACATAATTTTGATTACAGGTACAATCTATGCTGCTATGAAGACCGCCATCGACGTGGTCAAAATTACCTTCAGTAAATCAAATTACTCGATTTTTCGTCTCGATTTGACTTTATTTTAATTACTTTCCTTGCTCCATTTCCGCGTACACGCTGGTATACGTTCGCGTTTGGATACGAGCATGTGCAACGAGGCCGGTGGAGTGGAGGGGTTGAAAAATGCAACTGGCTAATCCGTGGCCTCGATTGCCAGCCTCGATATCGCACGATAGCGTTTCCGCACAAACACCCCCCCTCCCCCTGCCACCCCGCTCTCATAGCGAGTGCTTGCCGTACGCGTAGCAAGTGTGAAAAATGCCCCCCCCCCCCCACTCTCCTCGTGCGTTCTTGAATTCCTTTCTAATTACTACATGGCAGAGGGAATTCAATTTGATATCGCGAGTGGTACTGACAATAGTCGAACGATGAGGGAGCAAAAGAATCGAGCCCGCGAGACAATAAATTACCGATTTTATTCAAACTCGATCGGTAATCCAAAGTGCAATCGCTTGCTTGGTCTTTCAACGAGAAATTCATCAGCGAATCTCTGCGTGCGTGGGCAACCTTTGGCGTGTTGGAAAGTCCAAACGAAGAAAGCGTACGCGAAAGTGAACGCGAGTTATTTACACTTACTTTCACGAGGAAAGCCTGAACCTGTCACGTTGCGTCATTCTTGAGTGTGAGAATACTCAAGTATCAGTTGCTGATGAAGTTCAAGGGAAAAAGCGCTCCTCGCTGGCTTTGACTTGGGTCAATACTCGGATAGATGTCAATCCAGCGCACTGGCTTGCCAAACTATTGCCAAGCTCCTGTTGACTTTACCAACTATCCAACGGCGAAAACAACTGAAACTCAGGAGAAATATAGTCGCTTACCCGTGCAGAAATATTGTCATGGATACAGTCCGATTCGAAGTAGAGATCCGATTGAGAAGCCAGGATCCAGTCGGATGTCGGATCGGATCTGAGAGCAAAATGTAACGTTCGCGAATCGGATTCCAACTAGGATCCCAATCCGGAACTATTATGGGGTTGCGTGGGTTTTGAAGTAAAAAAAAGCAGTTTTTCTCTATTTTAAAAAAATATAATATATAAATTATTTTATTCAAAATGTTAAGCACATAAAAGAGCAAAATTTCAACAATATTTTTAAAAAATTTGGGAAATTCAGCCGGTGGGACATGGCTTCCGGAGACCTCTAAAAAAAAGTGTCCTCGTGGTGGTCAGGATAACTCGTGATAGCTTTATCTGAAATTAAAAAAAAAACAATTTTTTTCTGTTAGTAGATAAGTATAGCTCGTGATTACAAGAAGGATTTTTAAAAAAATTGAAATTTAAATTTTTGGCAGAGTTGTATGCAAAATAGTTCAATTTTTTAAGTACAATTTACACTACGTATAGCCTTGTAAAATTAGTTGTGATCGAAAAAAAAAATCTTCGTTCAATCACTAGTCAATGATGATGGCGCGAATACTTTTTACCCACTGTACATGAGCGATGCTTACAAATGCTGAAAGCGTGTAAGCGCCCAAGTCGAACGCACCCGTAGTAGCCGTGACGTCACGTCTTTGAGTCTCCCCAGCGTAGTAGATTACTACTCGCGAGCGTTTGAAACTCTCGGTACAATCTTTCATGTCCAGTTCTCCGTTGATCGTACGAGCGCCGACATCTGATATTATTATTAACGATCCAAAACTCGCTGCGATCACAAAGAAACAACCAGTAAACGTAGTTTTTTTTTTCTTTTTTTTTCTTCCATACGTTTGACTTTGACGACAGTCCGGCAATGTCCATTGTGGACGAAAATGTCGCGACGAGCGACCGGTTGACTGGCAAAGCGACGAAATCGCTTAATGCTGCTCCGGATGATTTTGTACCTCCGGACGGTGGATGGGGCTGGATGATCGTCGTTGCTGCAGGATTTTCGAACGTGAGCAATTTCATTCCGAGTTACGTAAAAAAAAGAGGGACAGAGTGAGAGAGAGAGAGAGAGAGAGAGAGAGAGAGAGAGAGAGAGAGAGAGAGGGAGGGAGAGAGAGAGAGAGAGAGAGAGAGAGAGAGAGAGA
Organism: Ophion ventricosus; assembly: GCA_963932345.1. Classification (NCBI taxonomy): domain Eukaryota; kingdom Metazoa; phylum Arthropoda; class Insecta; order Hymenoptera; family Ichneumonidae; genus Ophion; species Ophion ventricosus. The sequence continues at coordinate 15,881,230 of OZ010723.1, read as the reverse complement.
GAGAGAGACAGAGAGAGAGAGAGAGAGAGAGAGAGAGAGTGTGTGTGTGTGTGTGTGTGTGAGAGAGAGAGAGAGAGAGAGAGAGAGAGAGAGAGAGAGAGAGTGTGGAGAGAGAGAGAGAGAGAGAGAGAGAGAGAGAGAGAGAGAGAGAGAGAGAGAAGAAAAAAAGAAACAAAGGCTCGTTTCATTGTCTCATCCGTCAATGTGTTCTCGATAGTTTTGCATTTTAGTCATGGCGCAATCGTTTGGACTCATTTTCCGCGACCGCTTTCAACAATTGGACATAAGTGCGTCACAAATGACAACGATAATGAACGTCAATAACGCCGTGACGGCGTGCATAGGTAAGAAGTACAGATACTTCAAATTTTCATCGTCTTTGTTCTTATCTTTATTGATTTTAAAGTAATCAGTGTTTCGCGATGTGTATTGCGCGATAAATCGGACGCTTGCGAAACACCCTGGTATTCGAATCGGATCAATCCAGTATTTCGTTCTCGTCAAGAACGTTTTATCTTTGTTGCGCGGAGAGGACAAATGATTTTTCGGGCTTGAAAAAACGATATCTCGTTTCCTCGAGGATGATAAAGATTCATGCAAGATCGATAAATTGATATCGGCTAGAACCGGGTATCGAACGGTATGCCGTTCCGTTAGTTCTTACGACAAAAGACTGATCCCCGGTAAAATGTAAATGAGAAGAGCTATAAGATCGGAAACTAGAATTATAAAAAATGTTTTCAGTTTTAGGCGCTCGGAAAAATAGGTATAAAAATAGAAAAATCTTGACGCGACAATGAAATAAGGCGTCATCGGAAAAATGCTGCATAGTCGCCATTTTGACATGTATTGCTGTAAAAAATTATTTTCTATAGTCAATTACGTGTATAATAAAACCCCTATTTTGTAATTCCGATTTATTTTATGGTTTAACTGAAAAAAAATCACAAAGCATGCCCTTTTTTTGCCTCTTGAGTGCCCTAAGGCCTTAAATCGATCCAGCCGGTCCAGCGTTATCGTTAAAATGCATTTTTTTACTTCTTTGTCCAATATTCTCGTTCAGAATGGACCAACTGAATATTAATGTATTCGTCTCTCGTTCGTCTTGAGATGCCCTTTCAATTGACACCTATGAAAGGAATCGGTAACGAGCAATGTCGATTTCGAGCCATTTTTCAAAACCTCGTTTCACACTGATTCGTCAAATCCTATCGCGACCGACCAATACTCAAGCGATCGCAATGAATCCTCTTATATTTGAAAAGTAACTCGACGCGTTCGAAAGTACTTTGGTGATTTTTCAAAATCGGTTAAACTGCAGTTTAAATCGGCAAAAAATCGGTTTGGGTTTGTTTGGCTTTCATAATTCCCGTACTTGGAACTAGTAGCACGTGTAGATTTTTATCATCACACCGAGACTCAAAATATCTTTTGATCGTGGTCAAACGCCCGCGGAAATGGAAAGCTGGGTCACTCGCATTTTATCTTTCAAGTAAACCAGGCTAATTGTTGGTGATATCGTCGTTGATGTTCACAAGTCATATCAAGTTTCTCTCTCTCTCTCTCTCTCTCTCTCTCTCTCTCTCTCTCTTATTCTCTCTCGCTTTGACGCGTTCGGATAATCCACGAGGCGCGTGCACGCTCGGTATGCCCGTTTAATTCTAACCGATCGTGCACGGTGTATCGAAGATTATATTATTGCGTTACAATTGTGCGTATAAGCCGTGATCGGTCATTAGCTTCGAATCACGCGAGAATGCAAACGTCTCGTCATGTACGGAGATAATTTATTGATCCGCGATAAACGAACCCGGCCCAATGTCGCCGCGACGAGGCTGAATCTTGAAAAACAAATTTCCGAACTTTATGTACCCATTAATTTAATCATATGACGTTGATGCTTGAATCGTTGAAATGCAACGAAAATTAATTTCGTTTAATTATTACATTTTTTTTTTTCAGTTCGATTTTTTGTTGTGAAAATCGCTCAAACGTTTCAACGGATTCTTATTGGAAATTAATGACCTCCGCTTTGCAATAAAAAGGCTTTGGATAATGATAAAAATGATGAAAGAAAAAATTGAGAAAAAAATAGATCGTTGCATTTCAACGATGCAAACTTCAACGTCATTAAATTATTGTTTTTTTTTGTGTATTAATGTCTAACACTCCTCTCTTGACGCTTTTATTTATAGACTCTTTGAAAATATTTTTAAATTGACGCTTTTGTATTTCCAGGCTTGGCCAACGGTCCACTCTTCAGGGTATACAGCTATCGTCAAGTTTCATTAGTTGGTGCATTCGTTAGTGCTCTTTCGATATGTGCTCTTTCGTTTGCTGAGACTTTTCAGACCATACTTATTTTCTACTCGATTTTGTACGGTAAGTGCTCAACCAGAATTAATATATAGTGGCCCAACCCCTTGATTGGTGTTAAATAATTAAAAATAGACACCCCGTGTATATGTCTGCGCATGTACTTTTACATATATGCCTTTACATTCAATGATTTAAAAAAATATGCGAAAATTCGTAATTCACACTGAGGTTGAATTTAAGGAGGTTTGAGCAGTTCAGTTGAGTCAAATTAGGGTTTATGAGTTTTTTTTCTCAATAAACCTCAAAAAAATGTATACGAGGTACAGATTTATTCTGTAGATGCTAAGTGTTCATAAAATATATAATTAACCCTTCGTGGTGAGCCTGGGTAAAACCGACCCGTCGATCAATTTTTGGCGTAAATATATAATCGTTCCCGGTTTCGAATGGGACTGTATTCACCATCTTACGTGGAATTTGAAGTATCCTCATACCATAAAATTTACCCTCTTCACATTTCGGAATAAATACCTTTTTTTTTGGAACGCGCACTATGCTACTATTTTTTCCCAAAAGTAGCATATCTAAGGAGTATCGTGTCCAAATTTTCGGTAAAAATGTTGAAAATTCACGGAACTATGATTTTTTTTAGCGATAAAGTGTCTTTTTTTGCGTTTTCACCTAATTATGATTTTTTTTAACATGTTGCCATTTTATTCCTTATGAATAAATTTTTTCTACATCATCTAGAAAGTTCAAAGCATGTTTCGTAATTTTTTGAACCACTTCGGACGGATAGTTTGGTCACAATATTTTTTTGAAAACTGACTGGGTAGAATCGACCTACGTGTGATCACGGCGAATGAATTTAGAAGTGTGACCACGAAGAGTTAAGGAGGTGCGATCATGGGGACGAATCCAACTTTCGGGCCTGAAAGTCTTATATGATGTTAACGCACACGTTATGCACCCTTTGGAAAAATTGGAGCTATATCGACCGTTCATTTTTGTTTGCAAATAAAATTGCACAGTCGAGCACTTTGAGCTAGTGAAGCACGTCGTCTTATGGACACGGTCGACCGAAAGTGCGGTGATCACGGTTTTGCTGCTCACGTATCCAACTAAGGTCGTTGTAAAACGGAAATTTGATAAATTAGACATAATAGATATTGTAAAAAATTGAAAATTCGAACTTCACCGTGTAGTTCAAGGACTACATTATAAAACGGTTTCAAATTCCGGTTGAATATTATCGTAATGATGAAATAGTACCCATAGACTTGCCAACGTCGAGCGTAACAGCTGATTCATTTGGCGAGCATAACCTAGCTCTGTATCGAGATTCTGTCACTCGGTAGCGACAGTTGTCGTTGTCACTGTCTGGCGACAGTTGTCGTTGTCACTGTCTAGCGACAGTTGTCGTTGTCACTGTCTAGCGACAGTTATCGTTATCACTGTCTAGCGACAGCCAATCGCATGTACGATCAGAAGAAAGGAAGCCTCTTATTGGCTGTCGCTAGCTAACGATAACAAAAACGACCAACTTGACAAAGTATAACCTTATTGATGATTATTAACGAAAGAGTCTCAATCTTTTATTAGATTAAAAAGATAACAAATATTAAAAAGATTCGTACTCTTTTATCAAATCTTGATGGTTTAATATTAAATATATATGATTTTCGATGGGCAAGCTGGGTTTAATTCCAAATGTTTACAATGGTTTATTTAACGTTCATACGTTATTAGAAATTGCTTATTTTGGTGGTAAATAGCCAAAAAAAAACTACGTTTTTCGGTAAAAAAAAATAAAAAAATTCGTCAAGACTCGGTATAGTCTAGACAATAAAATACATATTTTTTAAAAATCTTGCATTGTGGGTAACGCTCCGACCTTCTTAAATTTTGAAAATTGCAACGCGTTAATTCTCGGAAGACACGCGGCTATTTACTCGAGCAACATATTTGGCATGCAAAAAAACGCTTACAGTTTTATCGGGGAGGAAGGTATCGACGAAAAAGTTATGCGACACGAGTATAAATTAGAATTCTAGAGAATAAAATAATCGTCGATATGAAAAATTCATTCGTACGAGACTTAACGGCTCGCGCATGGAATCGAGCTGGAATAATTCTTGAAATATCGATCAGCCTGCGGTATGGGTATAGCGATGTCAGCTTGTGCACTCGCTCTGAACACTTACTTCAAGAAGAGACGACGAATAGCAACCGGATTCTCGTGGACTTGTACCGGCCTCGGACCCATCATTATGCCACAGGTAGCCGCAATATTAACGCGCATTGTTAATTAGTCTCTCGTTGAATAACTCAAGAAGCCCCATCTGGCAATGGGCAAGTGCGTTACGTCGATTAGATCGACAGCGTACCGGGGCAGAAAATTCAGGGCGTTGAAATCTCTCAGCTTTTGTTATTTCGTCTTGAGAAGATTGTTTTAAAAAATTAACTTTTTTAATCCCGTTTTCGTACGATCACCCGTGTCGTGCGACATGCATTGTAATTGCATTTTAATTAGCATAATCACAAAATTATTTAAATTTTCGCTTTGTGGCCCGCTGACATTTCAAATAATTTACATTCTTGTTAGTTTTAATATTAAAGCACTTTTTCAATGTTATTTTTAATTCGTGGAGTACACTGGCAGAAAAAATCTTTTGATATTAACTAGATGCGTCTATTTGTTTTTTTTTTTAATTTGAATTAACTCGATTTTTCGTGAAATAAAATTATTTAAATTTTTCCCAAGAATGAGCCTAAATTTTTTTGTCTATTTTCTCATTTATTTGCTTATAAGTGATGATATTCAGTTGGGGGAAGCTGAAATTCAGCCCCCCCCCCATAAAAAGTTATGGGGTTTTGAAGTTTGCGTCAAACCCCCCCCCCCCCCCCCCCCGTCATTATTCACGGATAACCCAAGCAAACAAACACAGCTATGGCATTATTTTTAACAATTTTTTATTTGTTTTTCATTTTTTATGAATATCCATCATTTATAATCCAATAAATGAGAAAATAGCAAAAAAAATGTTTGCCTCATTTTTCGGAAAAGTCACTTATCTAAAGAATTACCGTGAAAAGAAAAGAAAAGTAATTTAACTTTTTTTCACCGCACTTTTATGACATGAACCTATATTTCTTTCTCGTTCTTCATTCTTCATGCGATATATCGTGTTTTACCTTTATTTATTTCATTTGAATATAATCAATATTTAAAAAGAATAGCTCGAACAAATAAAAAAAAATATATTTAAACCAAATGAGGTCTTACTAGGCCTCAAGACAAGGAAAAAACCTATTTGATTTAAATAGATCCTATTTAAATTAAATACACTTTTCTTGACAGTGTATTTTTAGCCCATTTTTTTCTTCAACAAAAAATGATAAATTTCACATCGCACAAATGATTTTTTCTTCCTTAATACTGTTTTAGCCAACTTGTCTTTGTATTATCATTATGGTTAATAAAAATTAAAAAATTGAAAAAAACATTTATACCTGTATTTACTTATTTTCTTATCGACTATTAATAATAAAACGATGAAACCAAAACGACGAACACAAATAGATTCACTGTGTGTAATTTCGGGATAAAATCTATTAGAGTTATGACAAAGAAGTTTCACTTGCACCGTCGTTTTCTAAAACCGTGCCCAAGTTTTTTTTTTAATTGATATTTTCGAATTGCAGATAATAACGGTATTGATGCCAATTTACGGAATGTCCGGAACGGTTCTACTGTACGGCGGTTTCGCTTTTAACGCCGTGGCTTGCGCACTTTTGTTGCAACCGGTTGAAAAACACGCTAAGCGAAAAAACGATTACGAGGCCGTAAAACCCTTTCCAGAAGAGGAAAATCTCAAGGTATCTTAAATTTAAAAAAAAGACAAAACAAAGTGAAAAACTTTCGTGCTATCGATTACGACAGATCCTTGCTGGAATTAACGCAATGAAAACTTCTTCCGTTTGACTGTTAATAAATGTATATTTAAAAATGAAAACAATTGAGGCAACTCACCGACTGAATTCGATTGGATTTACTATTGATTGGATTTGATACTTGATATTGAAATATTGGACGATCCAGGTGAGATGCAATGAAGAAAAGGACGCAAGGAAAAATGAGATGGCTATCTCGGTCGAGAATATTATACGTCAGGATAAGCTGGCCAATTTTGTCGATAATCGTTTGAGTCAACGTTTCGGAAGTCAATATCTCTACTACAGCGACGAGGAGGACGGTGCCGCTGGAATCGACGTTTTAGCTTCGGGAACTCCAATGATGTCACGTGCGAACGATGGATGGTAAAATTGCCCTGGTATTTTTTTTTTTGTTCTTTTTTTTTCTTTCTTCCTTTTTCCGTGACTCGTCCTTAACGATGACATTTTTGGCGCAAGGTTCTCCAAGAAAAATGCCTCTTACGTCTCCCTGGCACGGAGCAGGACGTGGAAGAAGGAAACTTCGCAGTCCGCGAGTCGCAGACCTTCGATAAGTCTGAGCAGACAGCCGAGCTTCAAGACACTCAGCAGAGGAAACTCTGTGAGGAATTTGAACAGGTGAGTTTTCGTAAAAAAAAATAACTATTATTTTCCTAGCGTTGATTTTTTTTTGGGCACGAAATTGAATCGTGTACCATTTTTCCGTTTGTCTCCTTTTGTATTATACTACCAGATGAAACTAAATCACAGATTTATTAGGAATAAATGAAATATTTAGTTATTAGACGATATTAATCCTTCGTGGCCATCCTGGGTAGAATCGACCCGTCGATCAATTTTTTGCATAAATATATAATAGTTCTCGGCTTCAAATGGGACTCTATTCACCATCTTACCTGGAGTTTGAAGTATCCTCATACCATCAAATTTACCCTCTTCACATGTCGGAATAAATACCTTTTTTGGAACGCGCATTATGCTACTATTTTTTTTCCAAAAGCAGCATATCTAAGGAGTATCACGTCCAAATTTTAGGTAAAAATGTTGAAAATTCACGGAACTATGATTTTTTGAGCGATAAAGTGTCTTTCTTGGGTTTTCACCTATTTATGAATTTTTTTTTAACATGTCGCCATTTTATTTTTTATAAATAAATTTTTCGTACATCATCTAGAAAGTTCACAGCGTGTTCTGTAATTTTTTGAAGCACTTCGGACGGTTAGTTTAGTCACAATACTTTTTTGTAAACTGACTGGGTAGAATCGACCCAAGTGTGACCACCGCGATTGAATTTGGATGTGTGACCACGAAGGGTTAAATAGATCTTCATTTGAATAAATAAATAATTTTAATAATGGAATGCAATAGGAAAAATATGATTTCACAAAAAATCTACTTAATTCAAAAGAAAAAAAATCAAATAAACGCATTTAGTTAACATCAAAAGAATTTTTCTGTCAGTGTAGTTATTGTCCTAGCTATTGAAGAAAAAATGAACAATGACGAGTTGACTCTGTAGGCAAAACAGCGACGCGGATGGTCGCAAAAGACAGATATCCGTAAACGGTGTACCGCCTCTGATAATTGTCAATGAAACCTGCGAGTCGGAAGATCACGGTAAAAAGTTGACGATAGACACTGGCGAGAATGATGGCAAGGAAGTCCAGCACAATTTGTTGGCGCGACGAGATTCGTATCCTGACACGAAGGACATAAAGGTGAGTGGAGCCAAACTGGATGAAGTTGCTTACGCGAAAGGCACATTTTCAAATGGTAATTTTGGCTTGACTTCGGAAAGCCGTTTTTTCTTTTGTCCAATTGCAGGCTAATGTCGTTGTACCGAGGACATGGTACGCTCGAGCTTTCTGGACGATCGTCGTATTCTTCGATCTTGATCTATTGCGCGATCCCGTTTATGTTAATCTCATGCTGGGCGTAACTTTTGCCAACTTTGCCGAACTTAATTTCGCCCTGCTGACACCCTTCATACTCGGGGAATACGGCTTCGAGAAGATCGAAACCGCCACCGTGATGTCCGTTCTCGCCGGAGTCGATGTCTTCATGAGGATCACGATACCCTTTATCGCCACACGAATCGGATGGCAGAACAGAACTTTTTTTCTCATCGGTGTCGCGAGTATGGCTACTGGACGAATCAGTGAGTTTGTACATATTAGGTGAAGTAAAAAGTTCTGAGCGTTTTCCGCTAAATGTCTTTAGTGAGCCATATCTCATGATGTATAGATCGCATCGGGTCATACTATACGGCGATTTAAAGGTGACATTATGCTTCAAAAAAAGTTCTTTGACAGTTTTGTGTTTGGTGAAGCCAGTTGTGTGTTACAGCGTTCCAAAATGGAGGTAAAAAAAGAGAAAACTCGATGCATTCTTCAGCACCACTACGACCAAAGTGAAAAGGCGGAGCAAGCGGCCAAACAAATTTGTGCTGTTTATGAACCCAATACAGTATTGAATGCAACAACAAAGCGGTGGTTCCAACGATTCCGTTCTGATAATATGGACGTCGAAGATGAAGCACGCTCTGGTAGGCCAATCGTCGAAAATGTCGATAAAATCATGGAAATCGTCGACTCGGACCGGCATGTGAGCACTTATTCCATTGCCCAGGGATTGAAGATCAGCCAGAAAACCATTTGGAACCATTTGCATAAGGCTGGTCTCAAGAAGAAGCTCGATGTATGGGTGCCACACGAATTGACGCAAAAGAACCTTTTGGACCGAATTGATGCCTGCGATTCTTTGCTGAAACGTAACGAAATCGACCCATTTTTGAAGCGGATGGTGACTGGTGATGAAATAGGTCACATACGAGAACAACAGCCGAAAAAGATCGTGGTCCAATCGCGTTGAACCGGTCCAAACGATCGCCAAGCCCGGATTAACGGCCAAGAAGGTTTTGCTGTGTGTTTAGTGGGATTGGAAGGTAATCATCCACTATGAGCTGCTCCCATCGGGCCAAACACTCAATTCGGACCTCTACTGTCAACAACTGACCAGATTGAAGCAGGCGATCAACCAGAAGCGGTCAGAATTGGCCAATAGGAAGGGTGTTGTGTTCCATCAAGACAACGCCAGGCCGCACACATCTTTAACGACGCGTCATAAGTTCCGAAAGCTTGGATGGGAGGTTCTATCGCACCCGCCGTATAGTCCAGACCTGGCACCAAGCGATTATCACCTTTTCAAGCATCTGCAAAATTTTCTTGATGGTACAAAACTGGCCTCAAGAGAGGCTTGTGAAAATGAGCTGGTCAAGTTCTTTACCAATAGGGACGAGGACTTCTTCAATCGCCGAATTATGAAATTGCCTTCAAAATGGACAAAAGTTATCGAACAAAACGGCGCATATTTGATCTAAACCGGATAATCCTAAGTATGTTAATTTCATCGTCGAAATGAAGCGAAAAAAAGCTCAGAACTTTTTACTTCATCTAATATTATTTGCATGTACTTTTTTTATCACTCGAAAAGTCTGATTACATTTTCATTGCCACGAAATAGTTGCACTTTGTGTAATATCTGTAGATTTTTCTTTTTGCTGTCTCAAGTACTGGCACACGTGAGGTCGTACGGGATTCTGCTAGCCGTAGCGGTTCTGATCGGTGCTGGAAAAGCACTGCGAACGATTTTCATGGCTCTCGTGATACCGACACACGTACCGCTGAGCAGACTACCAGCAGCAAGCGGTCTGCAGTTGCTTCTCAGCGGGCTGGCGTACTTGGTGCTTGGACCTATGGTTGGTTGGGTCCGTGACTTCAGTGGCAATTATACGGTAACGCTGCATTGCCTCAACGTGCTCACGTATCTGACGATTATTTCGTGGTCGTTGGAAGTTTGGTACTGCAATGGAAAGCGGAAGAGACAAGAGAGAGGCGGCGCTCTCGCCCCAATTTGAGAGAGGACACTATTTTTTTTTTTTTTAAATTTAGATATTCGAACAATGAAGCGACACGAGAAGGAAATTCATAATTCTTTGGATAAAGTTTGACTAAAAATAGATTAGGTTATCCTGTTGGTTGATGAGCCCGGTAGTCTCTTTGTTCGTTCGACGATAGTGGCGAATAAAGACGAATGAGCGGAAGCAATCAAAGGCAAACGATATTGGACTTGTCCACATGCCGGTACAGCGTTTACTACCGAATCTGGAGAAACACGAGCCATGATCTATGTCGCACGCTATCACACACGGCCAGTGTTGCTGTACCACAAATGACCAGTAAAAACCAAAAATATGAATAATTTTGTATTTATACTAATTAAAAAACAATTACCAAAAGTATTTAGTATCTTTATTTGGGCTTTACACATGCGTTATTTATTGCAATTGCAGTGAATTAAATAAACACAAATCTGCTAAAAAAACCGGATTCAAAAATGTAAATAATCGTGTGTATACTATAATTGTATTTTATTTTATTTAAAACGATTACTTGTGCTTTAATTATTTAATATGTTATTGTTGACTTGCAATAAATTAAAACAAAAAAAATTAATACAACCTTTATGAATGGCGCAAATATCAAGATTTTGTGAGAGCGCTCTTACTTCAAAGTTTTAAACAGTGAGTTGTGTCTTTGAATTAACATCCGTACAAAAATTCCTTAGGGCTACCTAGGCTCCGATCGGATCCCGATCGGGATATAATACGGATTCCCTAGAAAGGGTATCCTCATAGGAATCCAGATGGCGCCTACTACGTAGCACAACGCATGCAGAAATATCGTCATGGATGCAGTCCGATTCGGACTAGGATCCTGGTTTCTCAATCGGGATCCAGTCAGAGATCGGATCGGATCTGGAAGCGAAATGTAACGCTTTATTCATATTTATTTATTAAACCGAATCGTTTCTCAACGATAAATGTCAGGAGTTAAAAATAAAACATATCACTTATCTTTAAAAATGTCTGTTTATTGAACATATAGCCGTGCCACGGCGATTAGTAGTATTCAAACACGCGCGCCATTTAGCACGCATGCGGTATTGCCATACCTCGTCTCTACGTTTCGTCGATGGGGGGGAAAATCATCCTTTTCATTTGCAAAAATGCCAATAATTAATAGACGGTGTAGACGGATCATTTCATTTTTTGGTGACATCATTGTCGTAATGTACTGAGTGTTTTGACAGTTTTTCATGAACATTTTCCATGGACGAAATTGGGACTGGGCAATTCTTGTCCACCAAAGGATTTTGCATCGAATAAGATCCTGCCCAATCCATTTTAGCCAGAAATGAAAAAAATGCCTCAATTTCAGGTCATGTGTCGCCTCGATTAGTAACAATATTACATATTTGTGCAGTCTTTAATATAGTTCTGTCCAGTCGATGCAAAAACATTCACTGATTACAAATTTTCGTGTTCTTGAAGTTCGTATCGTTGGAACACGACAAAAATTCTTTTTTATATTTTTCGAAAAATCAATTTTATTATTTTACAAAATATCTTTTGCAGATTTAATTTCTGTATTTTCAAATGCGAAAGTTTAAACGCGTAAAATGGTCTAGAATTTCGTATGGTAGCTTCCCGAAATGTACCAAAATCACGTGGTGTGTAGAGCAGCATTCATCAAAAGCGAAAGATCTGACATTCGTAACCGAACATTCGATTGGACGTGATGCACGTCGCTCGAAATGTGTAACCGAATGAAAAACGATGATAAAATAAAATTTCACTTAAAAAATCCGTGTTATTCAAGCTTTCTGTAGAGATAGCATTACAAAGAGTTGGCTGAACTATCAAGCATTTAGTTTTTGTTTCATTCTGGTGTAAATGTTTCCGGTGGAAGAATTTCGGGGCTAATATTCGGGTATCCGGTTTGCCGGTTGCACGCTTTCGTACTGGCTTTTCGGTTTCGAAAACTTTGAGAAAATTGGAGTAGCCGTGGCTGGACGATTAAGCTTAGCTCGCACGAGGGCGAAAGAGAAGTGAAGTCAGGAGTGTAAGGGAAAGGAGATGCGAGAGGAAGAGATGGAAAAGCTTCCAACGAATCCTGTGCGAAGGATATACTTTCTCTCAGCGATGTGCCTTAAACCACCACAGGAAGGAAGCCGTTTAGGATGGTTTCAGCTCTTTGCCAGTCTCGCGGCCATATTTTTTCACGGCTCGCTGAACCTCTTGAGAGATAGCCACTCCGCCGTTGCCTTCACCCTTTTATTTCTTCTTGCCTACTTCTTACCTCTTTCTATATAAAATCCTCTACACGTACTTCCTTCGACCATAACCACCCGACCGGCCTCTTCCATTTCCTTTGTTTTTCCAACCCTCGCCACATCCCTCCACCAACTCGGACTTGATAATTTATACCTGATCATTTTACGTGATCGGGCAAGGTATCCGCGAAATATTGCAACGACACGAAACAGCATTAAATGATTCAAGTAGTCCACTGTTTCGTTAAATCCGCGGTAACCGGCAAAGGAAGAGCTCCGAAAAATACCGAAACACGAGTATGGCGCCGCCACGTCTCGTCATTTAATCCTCTCCTTTCTACTCCCCTTTACTAGCATAGCCAGTAGAAACCCTCATAATTTTTTTCATCCCCGTTCCTCCATCTGCGACGGCGAAGTTTCTCCTCGGCTCCTCTGTTATTGAAGTTTGCTTTGGAAATCTGAAATTACTCACGAAAATATTACTCAGCGAGGACTTTAGCAGAGAAATTCACTATAATTAATATCCCGAAAATAAATAAAAAATAAAAAAAAGATTCAAAAACTTTTGGAAAGAAAGTATAATAATTAAATAGTTGCTATAATCGAGCAGGAGAATGAAAAGGTTGTTCGACGATTGGCTTTTTTTTTGTTTCTTTTCAACAGGAACGTACGTTTATTTTGCACTGAGCAGAAATACAAGCTATTCATAAAAGATTGAGGTTACAGCGGCCGCCCAAGCCTTTTTTTTTACCAGTCTTTCCTCCTTCCTCCCTCAAGATATTTTTTTTTCTCCGTTCTCCCTTGTCTCGTTTCTTTTTTTCCATTTACTTTTTTTCACCACATCTCTTTGGCAATCCACGTTGAAAACATTCGCAATTCATATACGAAAATCGTTTGTCCCCTTGATAGCTGATCCCTCGTTCATTAATTTTCCGAGCCACCACCCCCCCCCCCCCCCCCCCCTCTCCCCTCGAATGTAAAACACGACAATATAATGAGACACTGGGAAACACGACTCGTCATTATAATTAATCGACTAGTGACAATAGCGATAATCAATCATGATTACTAATAGTGATAATTAATAATAATTAATAATAGTTATAATAATGATGCATGTACATATAATTACATTTGTGCATTACTTCGTAATTTAATCGTTATACACTCATGATATACATATATATTATATCTAAGAATATATAACTTGGATCCCCCCTAGTTCCTTTTTCAAAATAACGGTAGTTCGAAAATTTCGAAATTTCTTGCACCAGGTCGGTGCACGTGCGTGTGTTTCTAATATTTTTTTTTCTTCTCAATGCAAGTTCATAATTGATAAGATCGATACACATGTATGCCTACTTGTTGATACAAGAGTAGCTTCGACGAGGTCAAAAGTGTACAACGAAAAAAAAAATACATTGCTATAAATGCACACTGCATTGGTGAAAACTGCAACGAGTTTTTTTAATTATTAAGAAAGTATCCCCCGTTCGATACGAATGTCTATCATCTTGGGATATTTTTTTTTCCACGTCACTCGAAATGTGAATGACATTTCCGATACGCGGTGATGATAATTCATGGATCGTTGAACGGAAAGGAACGAGTACAAAATTAATGAGGCATAATGTTCAAACGATGAAGACAAAAAAAAAACGAAAGCACGATTCTGCTTAAGAATTTTTTTTTCAACACGTTTTGACCCCTGACTTATATTCCAATCGAAATATTGCATCGCACAATCAATAGTAATTCAATAAGCGTACGTGTTACAGTGAGTTCCTTTATATATTTTTTTTCTAATATATGTATAATTAATTGTTTTTTTTTGCGTCTCACTCTCTCCCCTTCCTCTCTTCGAACACACACACACACACACACACACACACACACACACACACACACACACACACACACACACACAAATATTCATACCCTTTTTACAAAATAATACAATACTGATTTTAAACAATTGCAAGAATAATACTCGTAATAATAGTAACGATAATTCCTATAATGACGATAAAAATCATTTCTTGTATAATTAATACAATCAACATTCTCTGAAGCGAAACTTCGACGAATTTTTTTGACAAGCATTCGTAATATCTGTGCAAATTTAATGTTTCAAAATTATTATTATTTCATTACTCCTTTCGGATATAATTTATTTGAAAACAAAACAAAAAACTTTCTCGGTTTATCCGCACCGAAATCGTATTACTTTTTGTGCTTTCCTAACTTTTATCTCGCATCATTGTGAATTTAGAGCTCGTTATTAGTACAACGTTTTATCGTTTTTAAAATTCGACGAGACAAATTACCCGCGCGAAATAAAGCGGGGGAAAAAAAATCTTTGGCCAGTATAATTTCCGACGAAAAAAGCTCCGATAAAGCGACGAAAGCTTGAGGAGAATTCACTATATTTATATACAAATGCAATTGGGAAAAGAAAAAAAATATTACGAATGCAAAACTCGTTGCCCCCGAGACTGTCGGCGACAGCGCAGGCGAGAATTCCATAATGCATTTTTTATTCTAATATGTTTATTCACACCTTGGGTCCTGTATCCCAAGTATAGCGGGAGAATAAGGGTGGGGGGGTGGGGGCGGAGTGGAAAATTCTTTGGATATTGGACACAGGATATCTTTAAAGTGAGATTTCTTTTTTTCTCGCACTTTTTTTTTTCAAATCGCTCTCTCAATTTCCTTTTCGCTTTGCCGTGCCATTCGTGTAGTCACTCGTCGTTGCCTTGGAGGAGGACGCAAATATATTTTTTTTTTTCTAAGTTAAGTTGAAAATTTATAAACAGATGGAACTTTCGTAATCTCTGATAACGCTCGAGCCATTTCCTTTCGGTATTATTTATTTACTTACTTATTTATTCATTCGTTATCGATGGAAGAAGTTTTTTCCTTTTTTTTTTTACTGCAACCTCGTTCATAGAAATAATTTGCATACACTGATTTTAATTTTCATTTAATACTATTTCGATCACATCGACTGTTCGACCCTTCGAGTAATTTTTCAAGCCCTAAACACACACGCACACACACACACACACCCACATATGTCTAGATAAAAATATATTTACAGTGGATGAAGAAAAAAAAAAAACGTTTAGCACACAGCGCTTTATTTAAGGGGGCACACCATAATAGAATAGCGCTCTCAGTAAATTTTATATACTTATAAAAAAAAAATTGTCAATATACCTCAATATTTATACTTTCGAATAAAACAAACTTGGATGAAATCGAACGAATAGTTTTTGAGATAATAATTCCCAAAATTCGCGTATTTTTTTGCCTTATACTCGGATGTACCCCCTTAATTAACTTTTTGAAAATTAAGATTGTTTTTGCGGCATATGTTATTCGATAACTCATTCGAAAGATCGAGACCGCGTTGATATTAATATACAGTGGGTAAAAAAAAGTATTTGTACAGCGCGTGTTTTTCAAATTATTCTACGAAAAAAAAAAAAATGCTTTGGCATTTTATTCTTTCGAAAATTTTTGTCGAACATTTTATTTTTCTTCGAAAAGAAAACAAAAATGCTATTTTTTTTTTCGCTGGATAATTTGAAAAACACGCGCTGTACAAATACTTTTATTTCACACGGTACGATAATGGTCGTTTTATGCACGCTTCGCTTGCGTAAAACACTCGTTTTTACGCCTCGTAAAATAAAATTTCGTACAACACTCGACAAAAAAGACTTTTTATAAAACTCGTGTGATTGCAACACTCGTTAAAAAAAGTTTTTTTTCGTCCTTGTCTCATAATGTACTATTTTTACCCATTGTAAATAATTAACGCTAATGCAAGATCCTGGGGAGCGCAAAAAAAAATCTCATCTTTCGCCACTTATATACATATACGCGTTTCAGTGTATTACTGAAATGTCAGGTCCTTAGCAAAGGAACACGTAAAATTATTCCCTTGGATCTGCGCAATCTTCGTCGAAGCGTTTCGTCAAAGTCTCGCGGGTAAAAGAAGGGAAAAAAGGAGAGGAGAGCCTGCATCGCAAACAAGTGTTCGATGACCGGAAGACGAAGAAAGGTTGGAAAAAATTGATTTTCTTTTTCAGTAGGAAGTTATTTTGTGTCGGTTCTCACTCTTTCTCTCCTCTCTCTCTCTCTCTCTCTCTCTCTCTCTCTCGCTCTCTGATCTCAAAACAAACGTACGCTTTTTTGGCCTCATCATTAACATCGAATAAACGCAGTAAAGAACTTGGACGAGGAGAAAAAAAATAATTTTACATATTAGCGAGACATTTTTTCTTTAATTTGTTTCACAAAACTGTTACGTAAATAAAATTAATGACCTGTATCAAAATGTTCTACTCGATAATGTTTTCATATTAATCGATATATCTCGATAATATTTTCACTCTAAGCACTCTCGCATTATTCACTCAGCGTACGAACTACGAATTATTTTTTTTTCATTCTCATCTTTATTGTACAAAATACGTTCAAATACGTTCGCGGTTTATTTTTTTTTCGTTTTTCTTTTCTTCTTCAGTCACGAGGTTTGTTTAAATTTAATTTTACTCACGATAACCAGGCGCAATAAATCACGGGTAACAATCACATTATCGATTAAACATTATATTCACATTTATACAAATATAGTTATACACCAACGAGGTACACAGAATTTTCGGTAAAGACTCGTTTCCATCGTTCATTTTTATTTTTATTTTTATTAATATTGTTATTATTTTCATTATTTCTCGATATCTTCTAGGTAGGCGAGGAATTTGCGAGGTCTCGAATTCATGATTTTTCTTTTCCTTTCGATATATCCTCCCTCGAGAGTTTTTTTTTTATCAGTATATATATGTATAGTTTTTTTTTCGCCAATTCCTCGTCAGATTCGATCGATCACACCCGAATTTATCAGTTCGAGCGGTAAATAATTGTTATTCAACATTTTTCATCTAAATTTAATAAGGAATAATGAAAAATCGTATATTTTCCAATAGATTTTTTCCCCTCTTTCCCGCTCTCTCTCTCTCTCTTGCACTCTCTCTCTCTCTCTCTTAGTCTCGCTCGCTCGTATAAAATCCCTAAAAATTCTAGATCTACCGTGGATCGTATATAATGACAATTTTTAGTGACTACGTTTTGTGAGACTTTTCATGTATCGACATCTGCTTTCCCTTCCATTCTTTTTGTCGCTAGTGGAGTAAAAAGAAAAATATTTTTTCCTTTCGCTCAGAGATGACGGGTTTGATTTTTTATTTGTTGAAAATTTATTTTCCGTTGAATCGATTTTAGGCCTCGAAAAAAACGACCTGTGGTACATACACACACACACACACACACACACACACACACACACACACACACACACATATATATATATATATATATATTAGTTTCACTCGCATACCCGAGCCAACAGAATGCAACTTTTCGTGTTTTCCAAAGGATCCTTTCGATCCTTTTTTTTTTAGTGTCCTTCGTTTCTAAGGTGCGGTTATTAAAAATTCTCGTGTGCTTCGTTCTAAATGTTCTCTTGAAAAATTCATATCCCTCAGTTTATTTAAATATTGCGTTGTAGCAAATCTATTTTTTGTTTTTTTTTTTTATTTCTTGTTGGTTTCTGTAATAAAAGACTACGCTATTTTTAGCTTTGGAAAAGATTAGATCCCTCGTGATTTACGTAACTTCGTTTGTTTTGAGCCTTTTGTGCAGATTTTCGCATGTTTTTTGCATGTTTTTTGGTAAATTTCTTTTGTGTCGATAGTTGACACGAGAAGTACGGACGCCCCATTTCGATGAACTGCGAACCCATGATTTTTTTTTGTTTTTTCGATTTTTTTTTACGTACGTATGTGGGTGTGTGGCTTTCTACGGTTTCTGTACTTAACTCGTTGCACGTTTCTTATACAAGTCTTTGAATGCCAAGGGTCACTTTTCAAAAATATAGGTATCTCCATTGTCATTCGTTTTTCTTTTCCATCAGTTTTTTTTTTGTTTGGTTCTCTCGACAATGCATTGTTATTTTTTTCGAAAGTCCGATTTTTTTTATAATCCTTCTTCTTCGAATAGTTATCCACACGTGAGGAATTAATCGAGGATTTTTATTTTGCGAAAAAAAAGAAAACGATTTCGGTGAGAGTTCAAAATTTCGAAGACTAAAAATGATAAAAGATGACTGGCGAAGAGGAAAATTCGTTACTGAAATTATTTAACATGCATAAGTGAGTTAGTTATGATGGAAAATTTATTATTAATGCAATGATCAATCTCTGTCTCTTTTTTTTTCAATTTTTCGTATTCGATACATGCAATAATAATATTAATAATAATAATTACAACAATAATCATTAAGCTGTCCGCCAGTCCTGTTTTGTTCTACCTCTTTTTTTTTAGGATACTTCTTTTTTTTATTTACAAGAATTTTCTATCGACTTGAACTCTGCTGGGCAAAATCGAGAGAACCGAATTAAACTGATTCGTTCGCACATCCCGATATCGCAATGCCGAAGATTACAATATCTATATCGCGCTGGAGAGAATTTCAGTGATACGAGGCATTTCGGATCAGACATGTTTGTTTTTTTTTTTTTTAACACCTTGAGCATAATCCTGTTTGCGTTTTTTTTTTTTTTTTTTTTTCGTATACCTTGACCGTGTTGAATATTATTGTTTTTCTTTTAAAAAAGGTGAGACTGTTTAGATATTTATTTCGATAAAAAAATAAAAAAGGTGTGTCACCTCGCTGCTCCGAAAATCGTGGCTATATTATTTTCGGTATTATCCTATCAATATATTGTTTTTTTTTTTTTTTTCATTCAAATCAATAAGATTCAGTGAAAAATCAATACAGTCCAAACTTTCGATAAATTTTTTTGTTCGTTTTCCGGATTTCTTCGAAATCACTAATCGCTCTTCGGATACGATATTTTTCGTTCATCGTCAACACGCCAGTTATTATATACAATGAGAATATTCGCGTGGACGCGCGCACCATTATTGGCATAATACGCGAGAGAGCGTATTTTATTAATGCCCGCTATTCTCTCGCGATAATTACCGCGACATTTGTGTTCTCCTATCTATCTAACAGTGGATATCTATCTAAAATTTCCCGCTCGTACGAGATTTACTATAGCAATCGTATTTCTTTCACCATTCGAATTGCTCGCACGAACTCGGCTACGTTTTTTTTTTACCGGCCACTGTGCCAGTCACCCCTCGAGGTGTCGACTTATATCGCGTATACTAATAATATTCACCACCTCACAGTCATGGTTATTATCCTTATTCACGATCTATATCATTATTACCATTATTATCATCATTATTTTAATCGTTATCATTATTCGTACAATTGTAATCGATATCGTTAACGTACAACTTTTTCTTCACACTCTCCTTTGTGCACTCGATCAATACCCTCGATTTTTTCATTCTGCTCAGTCATTCCAGAATGGTAGAGGGAACATTTTTTTTCACACCGCGATTGGCTCGACACTCGCAGCTAAATGAAGATCCTCGAAATGGCTTTTTTTTTTATTTTTCAAATACATGCTCGTTTCTTAATTCTTCCGAAAATATCAAACGAATTTTTTCCGATTTCTCCGAAAGGGGAAATAAAACATTTCAACCGATAGTTCAAAACGTATTATCGGCCTGAAAAAAAATTCTTCGACCATTGTATTTAAAAATTCCAGCACCAGATGTATAAATATGGACATTGGAAACAAACAAAAAAAAAAAGAAAAAAAACCTCTCAAAGTTTCCTCCAAAAAGTTCTTATTTCGAAAAAGCTCTCGGAAGAGCTCGTCCCGCACGAAACGGATTTCTTCCATTGCACAGAGAATCTCCGATGCGATCAAAGAGCGTCCAAGGGAAACGAAAGAGAAGGAAGAAGAAAGAAAAAAAAAAACCCTTACTGCACACACGATTCACAAATATTGAAAGATCCGTCGGAGCGTCCGAGTGAATCGTGCGCCGCGGTTTCTTTCGATCAAAATTGCAACAAAAAAAAAAAGAAAAAAAAGAAAAACGGAAGAATCGAAAGGAAAGAAGAAGGATAAAAGATCGGAGGGACAGGCGAGGTTGCCCGCGTTTCCGTTTTGTCCGTTCTCCCCTTACTCTTCTTCGTTCTTTCATTTATTTATTTCCCTCACGATCTCCGGAGCTTTTCGGAGTGTGAAGCTGGCAAAATCGTAGCCACCGCGAAAGGGAGCTTTTGATAGGGTGGACCTTTGGAATGGGCCGCGAATGCGGCAAAAGTTGGATGCAGGATCGAAGCAAAAATGGGGGAGAAGGGGAAGATGGAAGAGAGAGGGAGAGAGTGGGAGAGAGAGAGAGAGAGAGAGAGAGAGAGAGAGAGAGAGAGAGAGAGAGAGAGAGAGAGAGAGAGAGAGAGAGAGAGAGAGAGAGAGAAAACGTGTGACGTATACACGTGTACAGGGAGAAACGTTTCAATGAGGATTTCTATATATAATTTTCCTGCAAGTTAGTGCTTTTCATCTCTACTTTTTCTCTCTTTTCCTATCTACTTTTTCGATCAGTGTATAATATATATATATATATATATATATTAAAGAGGTTTTGTGTTCAAGTCCTCGCGACAAGCCTGGTCGGAAGTCCTGAGCGACAATTTCCTGGTGGCTCCTTTGTCGTGTGCCGCGCGAAACGACGAGGACTCGTCCTCGTCGTTTACGCGCGGCCCTCGCTGTTTCGTTCCCGGCGACGATACACGAGAGATAGAGAGGAAGAGTGGTGAAAATCGGGTTTGCGGTAACCTGAGTGTAGACGACGACGACGACGACGTCGATGAACCTAACCTTCATCGAGAGTGGATGGCTGATGTGTTCGAGGGGTTGAAAGGGAGGCCGCTCGCTGTACGCAAAAAAACGCGCGGTGGCGAGAGACAGAGGGGGGGGGGGGGGAGAATGACGACAGGAAGGAATTTCCATGTACGTATGTGAGGAATAAAAAAAATCGGATGTGGGAACGAATAGACGAGTCCAATAGAAAGGATGGTAAAGTGTCGAATGAGATTAAAAGCGTGTGCAAAAAAAAAAGTACAGGGGCGATAGGAACGTTGCTTTGGCATTCGGTCTGCAGGGATTTTTTGTTTCAACAACTTTTTAATTTTTTTTTGTGCTGCGGAAAATTGTTTTTTTTTAAAATAGAATATTCGGCGGTTGAAATTATACGGTGAAAATATTTATTCTTTTATCCATATTTTATGTGGGAAATGTTAAAAATATTTGAAATATTATATTTATTTTAATTTAATTTAAACGTAATGTAGAATTATCTGTAGAACGAATTTATATGTGGAGATAACATTATTAATATTTTTAGTGGAATTAAGGTGTTGCTTTCGCGGAGGGCTGTATTTTGCGGGCCCATTTGAATCATTAATAGATTACAGGAGCGCTTGATAAAAAAAAAAATAAGTTATAATCAATTATTATAGTAAGCGATGAACTGGAATGAAAAATTTCGCATAAATTTTGTAGATTTAGACATTTTTTTTTTACATTTTCTCTGAAAAGTTGCGGTTACGAAAATTCTGCTGCTAGTCACATTTTTTCTAAGTTTTGTCATTAATATTTTCTTGGTGATCCTTTGATTTAATTGTCGTTACGGAATCTTCCGATTTTTTTACATCCTTAGAGTAGCTTATATCAGGCATTTAGAATTATTTAGTATATTAATTATTAGATAAAAATGTGGCCATCGTGTCATCTCCATAAAGTGCTGAATAAATTGGACGATTTTTAAAGTCGTAATTTTTTTCGTTAAAAGTTCGGTAACTTGGCTTGAAATTTTACCTGTATACTGAGATGTATTTTTACTTAATTGTTGACGAAAATCAGTTTATTTCTAAATATTCGGCTTCGTAAAAGGAACATCTTAATTCTGGACACTTTAATCCCTCCGCGGTCACCCAGGCTAAAAATGTTCCAAGCACAACTTTAAGCGAAAATTAGTATGAGCTGTTGGCGGCCACTTTTTATAATAAATCGCTCATTTTTTTTATCATTATCCTTCTTTATTTTATTTATATCTGAAGAGCCTGAAATGGCTCTTCAGATATAAGAACAAATACTTTTTTTCAAACGCCCACTGTGGAGATATTTTTTTTCTTAAACTATCATATCTCAAGAGTATCACCTTATAATTTTATGAAAAAAAAATGAAAATTACTAGAGTTATGATTTTTTTTTGGCAAAAAGGGTATTTTTTACGCATTTACCCCTTGCTGATTTTTTTCCGCCATTTAAAAAATCGATGGAAATATAATACCGAGAATGGCACATTCTAGAACGTTCAATCTAATATCCTGAATTTTTATGAGCCATTCGGAACGATACGGTTAACGTGGCAATCGTTTAAACATGGTTGGGGTCATTGCGACCCCCCTGTGACCAGCGCGTTAGAGCCAGAACGTGTGACCGCGAATGTTTAGAAAAAAAAAATCGTACGAATCTGTAAAAAAAAAACAAAATTGAAGCTTGAGCTTCCCCCTTTATGATTCCGGTCAAAGAAATGCATAAAAATTTTTTTGTCTATAAACGGGGTCCACCCGAAGAGGAACAAAAAAGGGCAAAAAATGGTCGTTTTCGAAAAAGGGTACGAGTCGTAAAAAAATAGTAAAAAAATTATTTAAAAAAAAGCGGAATGAAGGTGAATTCCTCCCCTTCAAAATCCCATTCATGAAATTCATTTATGTCAACTATTGGCGGAATGGCATGAAAAATCGTTCCGGAACTTTTTTGAACGTTCGTCCGGAAATATCGGAGAGGAGAGTGCGAGAGTATGATGTAAAATGGATGATCCAAAAAGAATCTGATGGAGCAAGGATAGGCGAGAGAGAAAGAGAGAGAGACAGAGAGACAGAGAGAGAGAGAGAGAGAGAGAGAGAGAGAGAGAGAGAGGGATAATAAAATCCGTCGACAAAAAAAAAGTATTCATACTTCTCTGAGTTCAACTTTTCCCACTCAGCTCCTTGTGTGTGCTCTGACCGTTCCCCTCTCTTCATACTCTCTTTACTCTATATTTTATTTTATTTTTCTCCTCTCTTGTTTCTCCTTGGCCTTTTCCCGCACAACGCGTAACACGTAACACTCTAACGCGGGCACCATTCCGAACTCCTTCCCTGTGCTCCGTTTCGCGTATAGGTGCGCCGTTGTACACTCTCTGATGGCGTTGGATTGTAAACGCTCGGAAAATCTTCAAGGTAATAAAAGATCACGGGGAAAAGGTGTGCTACTGGTTGCTGTACTTCTTTTTTTTTTTTCTTTCTTTTCTTTCAACGACCATTCGTTTTGGACTTTTCTTATCCTCGACCTTTTTATCACCTTCATTTTTATAGACTTTGCAGAGGACTCGGAGGGCTGTCACGTTTGTATATATATATATATATATATACGTATATATTGTGCGTGTATAGATTTATGGAAGAGGATGATAAAAGATTGGATAAAGGAAATAAAAGTAGAAAATAAACTCGGCCGGTCAATGTTTTCCTACTCAATCTCTGTGCCTTTTTATTTGGTGTTTTTTTTTTTTCCGAATTTATACTTCAGTTTTATGTTTTACAATTTCTCAAGTGACCTGCATATTATCGGCAAAAAGTTTCCACGTGTATTTCGAACGGTCCAGCGCGATAGAATTTTTCGGTTTCTTTAGATTTTCCTTACGGAATTGTTAAAAAAAAATTTTTTGGTTCAAAGTCCTGCTCGATCTTTTTGCTTGTCAATTTTTCAATCGATCTGTATATCACGAGAAAAAAAGTCGCGGTAGCAAAAAAACGACTCACTTTTTTTTCCACGCTTTCCCTTCGGAGATCCCCCGCGATCTTGGAAGATTCTCGAAGAGCTTTCCGCACCCGATCCCTCGTTCACCTTTTTTTTTTCTCCAGGTCAATGAGAAATTTTGCGAGCCGGGGGAAAAAAGAAAAATTCCGATCGCAGACAGAGCAGAAATTCTTCCGGCAATGATCAACGACGAGTGTAACAGTGTTTGCCAAGTAGCGCTGAATTTTTTTGCCATCTGGAATTTTGGAGACCCGGAGGATCTCCGAATCAATGACGTAACATCGAAAATAAGTTTGTGTTATCGTGCGATTAGATTCGAGAAAATGTTCATTCAATTTCTCGTACGATATGAAAAGTTTATTTTTTATTTATGAAAATTCTCATCGACAAACTTCGCATTTTACCGTTCATAAAAAGACTCATGGAAAAACTTTTTTCTTTTTTTTTTTTCTTCAAAGATTCATCGACGTACTTCTCATTTTTATAGTTATGACATTTTTTTAATTCATAAAAAAGCCCGCAGAATTTTTTTTTTTTTTTTCATTGGCGAACAAAAAGTGCTCGAAGATTTAGAAAAACTTTTCGAAATGACCAAATGCAGAGACGGACAATTTTTCTTTTTGCAGACTTTCTTAATTGCAGAGACTGCAACCAAATACGAATTAATAGCGCGGGGCGGTTGCCCGTTGATTTTGCAAATAAAACAAATTAAACGTAGAATAAAAATTCCTGCCGAAAAAGTTCCCAATGCCGAAGATGCCGTTTCCCCTTATTCATGGACTCGCGACAGTCTATTCGCCAGAGGGGATGCGCCATTGAGGTTCTTTTTTTTTACGGAGAGAAAAACAAAAGCGTGTGTAGAGTATTTTTTAGTTCGTTTTTTTTTTTGCGATAAATTTTACATTTATTTTGATAAATATAAGGATAACATTTCTTTTTTTTTTTCGTTTTCAGTAATTTTAACACTAATCTGCGATAAAACGTTACACAGGCGCGTATGTAAAAAAAAAAAAAAAGAAAAAGAAAAGAATCCAATGAAAAGATCATAAATGGCGTTGAATAAAAAGTTCTTTTTCTTTTGTTTTGTTAATATTAACGATGCGAAGAGAATAGAATCTCATTCCGAATTATCGACGATCGTGTCTGGAGTGAGTGTGCTTTTCTTTTTTCTTCTTTTTTCTTGTTCTTTTTTCGCTTCCTCCTCTGTCATCGTCTACAAAAATAAAACGCACGAATATACGCAACTACAGAGCGCTCTCTCTCTCTCTCTCTCTCTCTCTCTCTCTCTCTCTCTCTCTCTCTCTCTCTCTCTCTCTCTCTCTCTCTCTCTCTCTCTCTCTCTCTCTCTCTCTCTCTCTTCTCTCTCTCTCTCTCTCTCTCTCTCTCTCTCTCTCTCTCAATTGTTGATCGATTCGTTTCGCGAGTTCTGCAATTCTCCTCACGCCAATACTTCACGTAAAATTTGCAGTCTCTCCGGTCCATAAAATATACATATTTCTTTATCTCCCTCGTTTCCATCGCGTCATCATCATCATCATCATTTATTTTCCCTTTTTTTCCGTAAAAAAGCGAAAAAACACCACATAAATTCACTTACAAGCGGCGAGTGTCGAGTTTCGATCGAATTTTTCGTCAGCAATTAGACGGAGCGCGGGCGCGGGTGTGTCACTTTCGCGAGGAAATGGAAATGTGTTCTTTTTTTTTTCCTTCAAAAAAAAAAAAAAATGCACGTACATCAAAGTGTACGATCGGGGAACGAGTGGATAAGCGAACAGGGTGAAAGGGGGGAGTACGGTTGAGCGGGCGGTTGAAGGATGACCAGGGGTAAGGTGGGAGGTAGAGCAGAGAGGAGACGTGTCCGTGTGCATCCCGTCTCGCACTCGCTTTTAATCACGGATCTCGCGATATTATATAATATGGCTATCAAAAAAGACGTCTTGGCTCACTTTATCCGTTTAGCTTTCACACTTTGTTTTTTTCTCGTCTTTTCTTTTTTTTCAACTCGTTTTCCATTTTTTTGCCCTCGCTCGTTTCGTCCGCGCCTATTTTCTTTCGTGTGTGTGCGTATTGGCTCCGAACGATTTTTTTTTACGTTTCTGTTTTTTTTTTTTACTGTACTCATCTCTCCTCTACTCATTATTTCGCACGTGTATGAATCTTGTTTTATCTTACATATCCGCTTCAATCGGTTCGCACGCATCCTTTCTCTCTCTCTCTCTCTCTCTCTCTCTCTCTCTCTCTCTCTGTTTGTCGCGCTCCATTTTTCTTTCATTTGTTTAATCCTAAGAATTGTAAATACTAATATATATATATATGTATATATATATATATATATACATACATACGTGTGAAACGTGGTAACAAATAATGAAACGCTTGAAAAAATTGCACGTTATACAAACTCAGTGGTTGCGCTCTCTCATTTATCAATAATCCATTTATAGTTCGTTCGTTCATTCGCACCGCGGTTAACTCAACTTTTCTGTCGTTATTTTTTTTTTTTGTTTTTTGTGTTTTTCTTTTTTGTTTCGTTTTGTTATTTTTTTTTTTTTTCATCAATTTCATCTTCCTCTTCAGCAAAAAAGCATCGGGCGCACAACACAAACATTATTATTATTTATTTCTTTTTTTTTTTTCATTCGTTTTCATTGTTGTATGTCGTCATTGCTGCTTTTACTCATTGCACACGCTGTACGGACTTTTCACACGCGCACACGCACACACTAGCACGCACACATACACATATATTAAGTTTCGTTTTTAATTTTCTTTTTTAATGTATATGCATGAATATACTTAATTAATTAGCATATATATGGGACTTTTCGTGGCAAAACGCATCAGATCTGGCTCTCGCTCTCGGAGATTTGGTCCACGATTTTCTTGTTCGTTTTTTTTTTTTTCTCAATATTACTTTTAGTGTAATATTGGGAATGTTGGAACAGAGCTGCATCAATAATGTATTATTTAGATTTGTGGAAAGGACGATGCATAAAAATAACTGTGCGGATCGAGTCGTTTTTTTTTTTTTCGCGACAGAGGAATGATCGCGTTCGTTGTCGATCGGATCCGAGGAAAACGATCGTGAGATCGAAGGTCACGATTTTTTTTTTTAAATTAATTAAATTAAACGTCGTCGTTCGAATCGTTGTAATATTGGAAAAGTTGATTCGAAGTGACGATCGTTGGATAATGAGATTGATGAGAAAATATTGCACTGTTGGCGCGAGCCCTGTCCCGTACCAAATCCGGGAGGACGAGGAGGATGAACCCGAAGACACGAGATGGCCCGAAACGCCTCATATACAACTAGTGACTCGCCCGTGACGTCACTACATTAGATCCGGCACGTGTTATCACCCATTCTTTCCCTCGCGCAATTCTACCTCTTTTATCTCATATATATATAACATTTCTTTTTTCTGCTTCTCAATTATGTGATTTTTTGTTCTCTCTCTCTCTCTCTCTCTCCTCTCGTCTCTCTCTCTCTCTCTCTCTCTCTCTCTCTCTCTCTTTTTTTTTCTCGCTCGCATGCTCTCTTTCGCTCTCGCATTCACGCTGAATTATCTCGCTCCGTTTAATGCTAAATACGACGTTTTTACGCTCTACGAGTGTATCAATTAATTTATTTGGCCACTGAACATTTAAAATTTAGTCCTCTATCGTCCGCGTTTGCTCTCTCGCTCTCTTATCGCTTCATCGGCTCTATTTTTTTTTACGCACTTTCTTTCGTCCTCTCTTAGTTTTGACTTTTTTTTGTTTTCTTATAAATCTTTTATTCGCTGCTATAAATTGTTTCTTAGTCTCGCGGAGGATCTCCGTTATTTTCGTATCTCAAGGTAGTCTCGTCTTTGTTGTTTCTCGAGATTTTTCGTTTTCTTTCCTTCGGAATGATCCACGGAGAGACGCGTCAATGATTCGAGTGTACGTGTTATTTTTTTTTTTTGCTTTGTTTTTCCTCGTTTTTATCTTTCTTCTTCTGCTTTTTTTTTTTAATTTATTTTTATTTTGCTCTCCCTTCGGCTCATTCGGGCTTTCCACTCCGTGTAGTTTTGAGCTCGACGACTTTTGCCTCCGCTCGATTAATTTTTATTCCCTAATTTTGGGAATCGTAGGTTTGTTTTCGTTTTTTTTGTTTTTCTTTTCTTTTTTTTTCAATTTCTTTTCTGCGGTCTTTGGATATCTCCAAAGGCGGATTGGTTCTTCGTCGTAGGTCTGGTTTCTGTATCTACTTTGCTTGGGCCACTTCGTCCCAATCCCTTTACAAATCGACATCTCTCAATTTTCAGCTCTCTCTCTCTCTCTCTCACTCTCTCTTTCTCTTGCTCTCTCACTTTCATATCTAAAGCCTTAAACTCTCCAATCGACTTTTTCAAAAACTATTATTCCTAATTCAACGTTTTTTTTTTACCCCAAGAAATTTGCCTACTAAATCTTTTCTCTCTATTTCATAATCAAATTTTCCATTCTCGGTACCTAATGCAAATTCCCGTCGCAGTCGCGAGGAGCAATCGATAAAAAAAAACGCGGCTCCGAAGACTTTCTTTCTTTTCTTTTTTTTTTTTTTTCGTTGAAAAAGAATTCTTGCTCGTTTTTAACCGTGCCTTCTTTAGGTCATCAAGCAGTCGGACGTTTAGCGATTGCTCCGAATTTTTCGTGCGACGTAAAATTCGTACGATCCCAACAAATTGGCGAAAGTTTCAACAAAATTTTTACTAACCCCCAATCGTCTCTTTATCGGGACTCATTTTTCCCTAACATTCGTGGTAAACGCTCTCTCTATCTCTCTCTATCTCTCTCGCTCTCTTTCCCGCTCTGTCTCATTTACCTACGCCTTTGGCCCTTTCGGAGACGAAGAAAAAATTTATTCTCTGTCTCTCTCTCTCTCTTTCGCTCTCTTTCGATCTCTCTCTCTCTCTCCTCTCTCTCCTCTCTCTCTCTCTCTCATCTTCTCTCTCTCTCTCTCTCTCTCTCTCTCTCTCTCTTTCTTTCTGTCTGAAAATCTGGACTAATACCAAGACGAAGACGCAGATTGCAACGGAATTAATTGGCAGTGATTTTACGTTTTCTTGTGCTTCTTTTATTTTCGAATATAAACGCTCGTGAGAAATTAGACCAGGATAAAATTCCATATTCTCCAGTCTTTTCCTGATTTCGATGTTTTTGTCAGTTTGAAAGTGTATCTCTCGCTTCCCCCCCCCCCCCCCCTCTCTCTCTCTCTCGAAACTTTTTGGTTGACGAATATTTTCAAGATGGATTCATTCTTTTTTTTTTTGACTTTCACAATTTTTCTCTATTCCTCGTGCACAATCCTCATTTCCGAGAACTTATACCATTTGGTAAATCGTGCTCCAATTGCGAAAATGTCGCTGAGAGAAGCGTGAATCTTTTTTTTTTTTTGCTGTTTCTTTGATCGTTCTTTCGTTTGAATATATGTTGTAAATACGAGAAAAAAAAAAATGTTTCCGCCGGTACGACAAATACGAGTCTGTTTCTGCATGTCCACGAGTTGAGAATTTTTTTTTTGTCCCCGTTCGAGTTCTTGACGTGTATCGGCCGACCGATCACAGCAGCACGCGGCAACCCTTTCGAACAAATCCATTGTCTACTTCTCTCGCGTTGCTACATCTTTTTACGTTTTTGTTTGTTTGTATTTTTGTTGCTGTTGTTGTTGTTGTTGTTGTTGTTTTGTTTTGTTTTGTTTGGAATTGTGGATTAGACGTGTCTCTTCATGTGAAGGGCGAGATGATCGCTGCGGGAGAAGCATCGGTCGCAGTGCCGACACTTGAACGGCTTTGCCCCGGTGTGCTTGCGATAATGACGCGTCAATTCGTCCGAGCGGGCGAATCGCCACTCGCAACCCTCCCAGCTGCATTTGTACGGTTTCTCGCCTGCAACGAAAACAAAGTAAAAAGATTTTTTTAAAATAATTCATTCGTATCATAGAAATTATTTGATTCTTATTAATGGAGTATTCGCAAATTTCGATTGGATTATCGTAAAGTAATTAAGGGATCATCGGAGTGTAAAAGTTTCGAAAAAAAATCGATCGCTGCTGATAACGAGCAATTTGAGGAAGAGGAAGGTATATTGTATGAACCTGACATTGCCGATTAATCGTAAGTAGACAATTTATATGAAAATTTTGCACTCGAAACTTTAAGGCCTTGGGACACTCTAGAGGCAAAAAAGGGCATATTGTGTGATTTTTTTTTCAGCGAAACCATAAAATAAATCGGAATTACAAAATAGGTGTTTTATTAAACACGTAATTGACTATAGAAAATTATTTTTTCACAGCGATACATGTCAAAATGACGACTGTGCAGCATTTTTCCGATGACGCCTTTATTTCTGGAAGGTCCACGGCTGGACCAACAACTCTTATAATTTTTGAGTTATGATGAGACACTAAAGTTTTTTCGATTATATATCAAAATAGCTATAGAAGTACGTAGGATTTTTTTGATATATTGTTTTTTGTCAAAATGGCACATTTCTAAAACAAAAAGTATAAAATGCCATGAGAAAATCGTCAGAAAATTGTTTATAAGAAGGAACTATGCAATATTATTTAAAAAATCCTACGTAGTGCCTCAGAAAATGTAATTCTAAATATACAGTTAAAATTTCAAGTGAATCGGTTGAAATTTGTTTGAGTTATGAGTCCGGCCGATTTGAAAAATGTAGTGTTGAGATAAACGCGTTTAAAGTTAGTAGAAAGTCACGGGATGAATCAAGAGGGGTTGCGCTAGAATTCGAAAATCGAGTAATCAGCGATTTTTCACACCCATAATCTTTTGGAATATAATTTTATAGGTACTAAGGTACATTTTTAACAAAAAAAAAATCGATTTTTAGAAAATCCTAAAGTGGCCTAGGGCCTTAAACGAGTTTTTCTCGAAATGTCGTTTTTCATAACGGTGTACACTCTCAAATGAAGAGTTTTCAAGCTATCCAGTCTCAAATGTTGACACAGCATTCTTCACGCCATTCTTTATCTTGCTATGGAAGCTTTTTTTTTTAATCATCGATTTTTTTTTATCCAAAAACTCTCGAAAAAATAGACAAAATTCGATACTTTTTTTCAAACTGCCGCCATTTTGTCAATTTTGATTTTTAAAAATCTCTATAACAAGATAGCGGCTTTCACACTAATTAATAATCTTTTGACAATTTTTATTTCAGATTTACGGTCACAACCATGTACACCCTGAGGACTCCGTTTTTTCGAACACATTTTCAGCCGTTAAAAAAAAATTGTTTTAAATAAAAATAAACGTTTAAAAATGTATTTTCTGTTCTTCATGAGTGCATTGATTTGACATAAAAAAATCAGACTGATTAGCCTATTTTAATCATCGAAAAAAAAATCGCGAAAATCAACTATTTTTCGACCCGTCACACTGTGACGATCCCTTAAATATATTGTATATATATATGAAAAAAGTTCAAAAACCATCGGAGGCAAACAAAACTGGCTGCCATGGAAGGAAGAGGAAGGAAGGGATGCGGGGGAGGGTGAACCGTAGATGCGGATGGTAACAACTACCCTCCATAAATAATCGTTTGGCGAACGCGAGCGTCGCCAGAAGAGACGAGGAGGTTTGATGCTGATGAGCCACCAATGCCAAGACGCGAACGAGAAAGGGTAGTTTGGGTTGCGAAACAAAAGCAGTCGGGAAAACGAGGAATAAGGGTAGTGAAGAGGGAGGCGGTAGAAGGTTGTAGTAGCGAGTAGACAATACGCGGTCACCACCTGTGGCGCGATGTTACCGCTCAAGTCGCTTAACAAGCCAACAGTAAGGGTGGCAGGGGCTTACAAAATGGGGTGGCGACGGGGTATGTTCGCTTCGACGTCGCTTCGTCGACTCTCTTGCATCGGAAAGGGTGCTTTCGTCGTCGACGTTGTTGCGTCTGTCTAACCGCAGTCAGCTAGAGAATGTCCCACCGTGAACGACTGACAAGGAACATTACTTTGGTGTCCATCTTCGATTTTGTCGAAACTCGTGTATATAGTAGAGGAATAAAAACTATAAGGTATTCTTTTATCGGCGGAAAAAATGGCTTCGGGGGATGAAACGCGAAAATATCGTGTTTTCATAGACAACCGACAATTTTTAATAGAAATTAAGTATTTCCGCGGAAATTAATGGTAATAAAATAAAATAAAAAAAAGATTAAAAATGCAACATTTTTCTTCACCTCGGCAAAGAAAAAGTTTCTTCACTCAATCGCTCGTCATTCCGTTGCCTTTTGAATTTGAGACTTCTCTTTAAGCTCGTTCTCTTCGTAACCGATTGCCCTTGGAAATGCCGTCGGAATCATCCAGCTGCTATCATTTTTCGATTTTTGGCAGAATTTCAAATTCAAACCTTCGTCAAATCGCACGATCTTGGTGGCCGATTAACATAGCCGCGGCGCGAGATAACACGACCATGAAAATTCGTCTGCAATAAACTACATTGTTTCACATTGCATTTTCACAATGTCCATGCGTTGCTCGATCGTGTAATTCTCCATGACTAAACCTCAATACTTCCTGATGCCAGTTGTCAAAGATTAGTGCTCTATGTTCGCCACGAAAGAAAAAAAAATGGCGCACAATTTAAAATGTCAGGTTATTTCGAGACAGCCTCAAATTGGGCTATGTTACTAGACATAAAATACGAGGATGAGTAGAGCAAGTGTAATGAACGAAAGAAAATTGATGTGGCAGCTTCGCGAGAGTCTTCTCCACTGAAGTAAAAAGAAAACAGCCAGTAGTGAGAGTATATCTTGCACAAAACGATTCCATATATATATATATATATATTTCCCTCCCTCGTCTTCACTCTTGCTCACGGTTGACGGGCGAACTCTTTTCTCGTGACGGAATGGCATTTAGACGAGTTTTGGTATGGGAGGCAGCTCGGAGGCAAGGTAGTCGGAGAAGATGCATCCTCAGACGGAGAGGGTAGGTGGGTACTGACGGTCTTAGGCTGTATGGGGGATGGATAGTTCGGGTCGAGAGAAACGTACGGAGGTCGGACGGCGACAAATCCAAGCGGGACGTGGAGCGGCATAACCAAATTCCACCTCATTCACTTCCAGCTCGTCCTCCTCGTTGTATATATCACCGCGGTATGGGTCTTTTTTCATGTACCACCGTTACTCCGAAGAACCGGAAGAAATAAAAAAAAGGAAAAATAGAAGAACGGTGGCGCGCTCGCACATACCCTTCGGAGACTTTTCTACCCTCCCCCTTTGCCATTTTGCTGGGAAATTCCTCTCGATTTTCCCACACGATGCATCCACACATGGCCCCCTTCACACGCGAGAAAATGTCCTTCCAGTTTGGCTCTCCACCCGTTTTCGCTAATACCAGACGGTTTTTCAAACGGGACGATGGCAAGGAAAGACGAAGGAACACTCGACGCTGCCAGTCCTACGTCCTCCCCTCTACACACTACTCCTCTGTACCTTTCGCGAGTGAAAAAAGAGAAATGGCGAGAAGGCTTGAATCGAGGGTAGATACGTGATCTCTCTTCTCACTTCTCTCCACGTGGATGCGTATGGTGGAGCTTGCTCCTTCAACGATTCCACTTCCTTACCCTCTTTCTCTTTACGCCTCGTGCTTGCGCGACGGGATGGAATTACATCGCGGAAGGACGAGCGCGAGAAGATTTATTTATTTTTTCTCCCTCGCACATTGCTGTATACGTCTTGCTGCGTATTTTCTGTGTGACAGGTCACCGAATTTTTCTTCAAAGTTGACGAAAAATTCGGGTAATATATATATAATCATTTTTGGACTAATTTGCCGTGTCGAAGAGGGATCGGTTCCGGAGTCCGCAAGGGCCGAAAAGACGTTGGAAAAAAAATACAGTGCATTGAGATTTGACGTTTGCATTGTTGGATAGCAAAGAATTTTTTTTTTCCATCGTTAAAGGGTAACGCAACTTTGAGATTTAGAAAAGTTGATTTTTTTTTCTAGATTTGTGATGTATACTTTCAAGAATATTTGAAGCGTTTGAACATGTCAACATTTCACTTATTACCAGAGTTATAGCAATTTGAAGTGAGCGCGGGGGTGGACAAAATATCGCGAGATCTACTGAACCGATTTTGATGAAATTTATACCACATATTCTTTATAATATTATATAGGATTTTTTTTTATTGAATAACGTTTTCATTTTCTATTAATTTTTTTAATTCAACATTTTGGTAAATATCAAAGTTTTTTTTTTCAAACAGCTGTCATTTCTGCAAAAAAAAAAGATTTCAAATTTCTTCCCTACGCTGCACTTTAGCCATGACCTTTCTTTGCAAGAAAATATATTTTTAAAAAATTTTCAGAGGATACCTGACAGAGAAAAAAATGCCACCATCGGCAAAAGGTCCTACTATACGACTTATATCTCCGCCATTTTTATTTTGGTTTGTGTTTAAATTTGTTTATGAAACTATAATGTATTTGTGAAAAATAAAAATTATTTTGTATACTTGATACTCACGTAAATAATTTTTTTTTCCTATTTTTCCGAGCGCCACGCTGGCGTAACTTCTTAACTTGTTCTTAGAATTTTATGGCAGTTTTACACTACGGGAGTCACTTGATTCCTTTATGATTTTTTTTCAAGTCCTAAGGAAAATTTGCAAAAATATCTTGGGCGATACCAAAATAAAAAAAAAAGAACCATATTTTCATTCTAACGATACTGCAAGACGATGATTTGGTAATCGTAAAAGTTTTTACATCTCATTTATATGAAATCGAGCTTGAGGCAACTAATTTAAAACAAAAAGCAACTATAGCCTCTCCGGTGAAGTAAAAATAAAAACTGGTGTATTTTTTCCTGCGTTCAGTTTCTCAGCATTATTCGATGAGCCCAAAGGCAGTGAAAAAAGGCTCATTAAACGGGACTTTTTCATTCTTAGGTTTCGCGTCGTGAAAGCTTCGTGTTTACGATGACGATGTCGTTGCACAAACTACCCCCCCCCCCCCCCCCCGGAACGAGGATCGTTGGAAGTATTAATACTTGGCCCGCATCCCTCGCTTCCCTCTCGCCTTTCCCCTTTTTTTGTTCTATTAATATTAATTCCGCCTGTAATGAAAGATGATGTCGAAAAAAAAAGAAATGAAAGGCAAGGTATTACGAGGCTCTTGGACGCCTTAGGTTTTCTCTCTCCTCTCTCTCTCTCTCTCTCTCTCTCTCTCTCTCTCTCTCTCTCTCTCTCTCCCTCTCTCTCTCTCTCTAGCCACGTCTTGATGAAAAATTATCGCGCATTATGACCATGTACACGAGCGCTTTTTGAAACGATATTGCGTAACGATTTTCTGCTATCTTTTCCTCGAGGAAGATGAAAAAATTGTTAGCCTACACGCACACGTAGCGAAGTACCTGTCGAATATAGCAATATATTAAAATTGATTAAGTAAATCTGTTATCAACGTGTTTTTTTTTTTACGTTTCTTCTCTTCGACGAAGACGCGAGTGAATTCCATTCGAAGATAATCGAAAAAACGTTTATGCAACTTCTCAAGCCCTTTCGTTCCTGCGGCCGAATCTTTTTTTTTTTCGAGCCCTCTAATGAAGAAAAAATAAAATAAAAAGTAAAAAAATTTGTTCGGTTTGCAGACGTCTTGAAAGGAGAAGCGAGGGAGGTAGGTAAATTTTTCGCACGCCTTTCGCACCGATGTCCTTTTTTGCGTCCTCGAACATCCTGGGCATTGCTTCTCACCCACCCGGTCGACATCCGGCACGTTCGAGCCAAAGAACACGACGGAAAAGCGAGAAGGGATGGTATTGCGTCGATACGTCAGTCTGTCGTTACAACGCACGTGGAATCTTCTCGTCTCTATCTATCTCACTTTCTTTCCCTTTTCATTTTTTTTCGCTCT
This sequence comes from Ophion ventricosus, assembly GCA_963932345.1. Classification (NCBI taxonomy): domain Eukaryota; kingdom Metazoa; phylum Arthropoda; class Insecta; order Hymenoptera; family Ichneumonidae; genus Ophion; species Ophion ventricosus. The sequence continues at coordinate 15,845,089 of OZ010723.1, read as the reverse complement.
CTCTCTCTCTCTCTCTCTCTCTCTCTCTCTCTCTCTTTCGCTCCGGCCTCACCCTCACACTTCAGTCGTCTTTGCATTTTATTAAGTTTGCTGTCGCTACGTAGTGAATACGGATATGGCTCGTACAGCGGGTGGCCTCACGCGATATCGTCGCTGACTTGACGCGTTCGAGAAACGAGAAAGAAAAATATCTTGGACTTGAAGTCTGCGATGGAGCTTCTTTCCAAGAAGATCATTACGTGTATTTACGACGTGTATAAATGGAGTAATGAGACTGGCAACTTAGCGTTCGATTTGACAACATTTGGGACGCGAGAGTTGGAGGAAGATCCGTGCATAAATATTGTCATGGTATACAGTCCGATTCGGACTAGGATCTTCTCAATTGGGATCAAGTCGGATATCGGATCGGATCCGGGAACGAAATGTAACGCTAGCAAATCGGATTCCAGCCAGGATCCTAATGAGGAACCATTAAGGATTCTAATCAGAATCCAAATGGAAACTTTGCGTAGGATCCAGGCTAGAATCCCGAACTTCTAGAACAATATCTAGTTCGATATCGAATCGGATCCCAGGGATTAATGTAAAAATCAATAGGATATTCCGATCCGTATCAGCTGGAGACGCTGGACGTTTTCTGAAATCATTTATTTAAGGATCTGAAAAAGATTAGGTAAAAATTCGTGCTACAGTATAACTGTCAACATTTATATATTAGGTGTAGTAAAAAGAAATCCATTATTTTTGCCTTCAATTTCATGCAAAAATAATGGATTTCTTTTTGCTACACCTAATATTTTAATAACAGAATTTCGAACAAAATTTCTTTACATTTAATAAAAGAATTCGAAAAAACAATATATAGAACTTGTAAGACTTATATTTCCTGGAGAAAAGTGATATAGGTTATTTATTAATTATAAAATATAAGTCTATATCAGAAAAGTGTTATAGGTTATTAAGTAATTATATTTGAATTAAATGGATATCGTTCGAACTAAGAAAATATGTATTTAATTTGCTAAGAAAAATGTATTCAATACGTATTTAAAATTCTTGCCGCCACGTCTCCGCCTTGTGCTACGTAGTCGGCACTATCTGGATTCCGATGAGGATACCCTTTCTTTTTAAAATTAAAAAATTCTTTTTAAAAAAATACTTCAAGACCGAAAAAGAAACAAAGAAAGAGAGAGAGAGAGAGAGAGAGAGAGAGAGAGAGATTAGACGACGAAAGAAATCACGATATAACATTTCGGCGTACGATCTCATACATGAGGTATATACTGGGCTCAACCCGAGGCACGGAAGCTTTCGGACACTGGCTTGAAATCCGCGAAAACGATTCACGAGAGCAGAGTTTAGCTGCTTTGCATGTTCTACATTCCTGGCGGATTTCTACTGGATTTCTGTCGGTATCTCTTTCTCGCACCATCTCTCTCTCTCTCTCTCTTTCTCTCTGTCTCTCTCTCTCTCGCTCTCTCTCCTTCTCATTCTCTCGATCTCTCATTCTGCCCTTCCCTCGTTCCTCTGTTTAATAGTCCCTCCAGACTATTAGCTTCCAGCATACGAATTGTGGAATCGACAAGTAGTTTTTGGGCGATTTCAGTAACGATCTTACGAGGCAACTAAAATTTCCAAGGCAAAAACTAAATCTAAAAGAACATCCTTGCTCGAGGGAGACCAAGAACGAGAAAGGGGAATGATTCGGAACAATGGTTAATGGGGCCAATCAAGAAAGGAAAGCTTGAGGCAACGAATATAAGATCAAAACGGGTAATCATTTTAACTTGAAATCTTTTTACAAAGCCAGTTGAGAATGTGCATCTCTCCATCTCTCTCCATCTTGTACGGAGAAACTCAACCGCGTACGACTCTGCGACCGTTCTCCAACTTTGTCTCCTTTCCAACGATGACATTTCAATCGTTTCCAATTTGGTTAGCCCCAAGCCTGTCTCTCATTCCCTGGTGTCGTTTTTTTTTCTTCATTTCTTCCATTTTCTCAGCCCCCACTTCTGGTGCGATCTTTTCCTCATTCTCTTGAGGAGGAGGACTCAAATCGCACAATCGCAGAGTTGGTCAGCGAACTCCACTGGCCAAGTGGACTTTGAGAGAAAGCCCTGAAGTTTTCGGGGGTGAAACAAAAAAAAAAAGGATTGAAAGGACCTCGCGATATTGACATTCGGCAAGGACGTAGCCGTCTGATATTCCAACATGGCTCATGGCAGAGGTACCACCATAGTACCATCAGTACCAGTCCCAAGTACTGGACAGACAGGGCGGAAGTAAAGAGAGAAAGAGAAAGAAAGAGAGAGAGAGAGAGAGAGAGAGAGAGAGAGAGAGAGAGAGAGAGAGAGAGGGACACTCAAGGAACCGTCCGCGCGATGTGCTTCTAAATGGATCAAAGTCCCTGCCATCGCAGTAAGCGAGAACAATGGCTCCGGGAATGGAATTCGAGAACGGAAAGTCCCTATAATTGGAAATCTCTTCCGATGCCTGGACTTTACGTGTGCCTATGTGTGTCTATGTGTTTGTGTGCGAGCGCGCAAAGTCTATCTTCCGTCTCTCAATTTCTCTTTCATCTAGTCCTATCTGCGTCTCTTTCAACGAGTCTGCCTCGCTTAACGTGTAGCAGTGGCTCCGTCGTAGCAGTAAGAGACACCGCGGTTACCGTGGGCGCAACTTGCCTAGGCGATGAAACGATCGATCCCGTCTCGATTCCACTCCTTCAGCCTCTGGTATTCTGGTGCAGGGCTACGTCCCACACAATGACACAAGAGAACACCCAGAGTAATAGCCATTGTTCGTAAACCAACGGGAACGTGTCTTTACTCGACTTCTTCCCTTCGGACTTATCTTTTGCCAAAACGGATGGTCCCTAACCTCGATAATAACATCGCCCTCTGGACGCAATCGTAATTCGTACTTGGTAGTTCGTTTTATTTCAACGTACAGTGTCCTACAACTTTTACACTTCCTTTTTACATACATCGTCGCCTAGGTATTTGCTACATTTGATATTCATTCGCTTGCTTGCTTTCCAGACTTGACTTCCGTTTATTTTTACATTTTTCTGTTCTGTTCTTAGATCTCTAAGGTTAAAATCTTTCACGTTCACTCTCTAATCATTGTTAGCCTTGGTTCGCCTCCTTTTAATTCTTTCATATGAATTTATGGATTCGCATATTTGTGATTTGTTCTTTTAAGGTTTCTTTAGTCCATTCTCTCAATTCTCTTTCCTGCCTGCTCGCTTTCCAGCTAAGGTAGAGCTACCAAAAAGTGCGTAGTGCTTTCAATTGTTTAATTTTTTTTCTTGTGTTGGCAACACCATCTAAACTTTCAGTGGCATATGTCGTGTCAAGATGTTGGACAACAATTCGTCTTCGTTAAGGTATTTATTTCCAATTTTATGACTAATAATAGATTTTCGATGTGTTGGATCTTATTATTTAACAATTTTAAACAGGCTTTGCTAAATTTGCGATTAATTTGCACCCAAAGAGTGTTATTATACTTGAAATTTGCGATCCACATTTTGTTTTTATCTCAGCCCAGGTCTCTTTTGAATCTCCATTCAGTTCCTCGGTAGCCCAGTATTTTTCCCTCTGTAGCCCAATTCTTATCAGCAGGTAAATTGGACAGAACGATGATACGTCAGCCTCGATCCAGTCCTGTTCCATTTTTCTTTTTGCGTCTTTTTTTTAGACCTTTTTCTATTATCTTTGGTTCACATCAATTTGGACACAGTGATTGAAAATCTTTCCGGCGTATGCGAACAATAATAGAAGTGTGCGGGTTGGTACGAAGCATAATAGCAAATTAGAGCTTGGCCTCGTCTTTCTCAGTCATGCTCTGCCATGTATGATCTTGGGTCTGAGGCTTCCATTTTGGGATGGTATGTTTTGCATCAACTGGAAATGCATTTGGAATTTTATTGGCCAATGTTGCAGATTTGTGCAACTGCACATTTGTTAGCGAACGATTCGATCCTCCGGGCTGCAGCTTATTTCCTCTTCGGTACGGCGCACACAAACGCGCTACCTTTTGATCGTAGAATGGAAACGATTGCTACGAACGATGAGAGCACAAGACATTCGGCGCCAGCTTCCTGGAACTGCAGCTAGAATTCATCGTGATTTCGCGCGCAAACTCGCTTTCCAATGGAGCTTTGCTTTGCCCACCGTTTGACGATTCAACGTACCTCAAAGACTAATTTCCAGTATATTATTATCATTATTTCCGGTAGAATTTTGCACGAATAATATCCTCCAGATGCAACCATAATTCCCCAGCCAATCTGACTGTTGGCTCATCGGCTCATTCATATTCACAAAGTTTCCAACTGTTATCCGAAAACGATTTACTCTCGAATCGATCCACCCGTCTCTAAAAGGTTGTGTCAGCCTTAAGGGATTCCTTTCACGAACTCAAATATTTAACAATTAAATGATTTTCGTCTACAATTAAGTAAAAGTACATCCTAGTATACATCCTAGTCGTTTTTCAAAACGATGCACACTCTCAAAGGAAGAGTTTTCAAGCTAGCCGTCTGAAATTTTGACGCAACATTCTTCACGCCATTCTTCATCTTGCTATCGAAGCTTTTTTTTTTTGAAATCTTAATATTTTTTTTAACGAAAAACTGTCGAAAAAATAGGCTAAATTCGAGACTTTTTTTTCAAACCGTCGCTATCTTGTCAATTTTTATTTTAAAAAAACCTTCATAGCAAGATAGCGACGTTTATACTGATTAATAATCCTTTTACAAATTTTGTTTCAGATAATATTTATCTGACCGAGACGAAAACTGGCCAATTGATCAATCAAGGCGTTGCTTAATACCGATGTATAGTCGGTTATCGGGCAGCTGTATTATGGCCAAATATCTGAAGGAGACCGACTGTTGACTGCGGTCAGTTTGAGTACGAAGCATAGGAATGGGTGTGGGAACGTTGACAAGATTTCCGTATCAGAATAGCGCCGCCAGTGTGGAATTCATAACAGAGTAATAATCGTTGGGACGAGCTCCGTATGCATAATCCACCGTAGTTAGCAGTTCTGCTTAACGATCCGGTCGTCATTTTCTCTTCCTCTCCCTCTCGCCCTTCCTTTCTCTTCAGCTTCCTGGCTCCCTTTGCCTCGTTCGTGGAGAGAACGTCATCCTGCTTTCTTCGAGCTTGGCTCTCTGCCTCTTGGAAGCCTTTCCAGCCAGGGACACACACCACCGTTACAACGTCACGGAAGGCTAACCCAACCCCGTTGCGTCCGTGAGGCATCCCCTCGCGGAACACCTCACAGCCTCGGAAACACTTGTCGAGGGAACACGAAAAAGATCTTCAGAGACAAAGAGAAGGCACGGTATGACGGGGAAAGACGGGGAATGAAGCTAGACGAGTGAAGAATAAAATTTGGCAGCTTCCTTAACTGCATTGCACTTATGAAAATGTCATCGCTACGTTTGAAAGCACTTGTACCTTCAGCCCGGTAAATAAGGTCTACCCAACATCCAGCCGTTTAACGATGAAAATTGAGTTTCCCGTCAAGTTGCGAGCAAAAACTAGCGCAGCCCACTCCGTATTTCTCTCATAATCCCCGGGCGAAACGTTCATTTCGTTGCAAAATCCTACAGGACACATGGCCGGAAGAAAAGCCTTGCTGGGCTAGAAATAGCCAGGAACACGAGTGGACGCACAAAAAGGCTTCGTCACAAAGACCGGAAGAACTTTTGATGGTGCAAAGATGTATACGTGGCTACGTTAATTATAATCCCGTCATTGGACGCGCTCCACCAGGAGCGTTGGCCGCTACAGCTAGACCAGTTCCAACGGGACCTTGACCCTGCGAACGCTGAACGTGCGGGGTCGGGGAGCTGACGAATGAAGAAGAAGGAAAAGCTCCGTACAAATCTCGTTGCAACGGCGATATCGAGTTTCCGTGCTCTTTCAACGACCGCAGTTCACTGTAATCGCAATCTCTCCCATTCTTACCGTCCGACAAGCCCGCGTTCTCACGTTACCTGCAAATTATCCTCGGATCTCTCCATTCGCAACTTTGTGGTCTTCCCGTGTAGAAATGTGACCGGGCATTCCCTACTTTGCGTCGGATCCTGGCCAGGCTTGCCTCGTCTGATTTAGCTGGCCAGGCCCTTTCATGGAACAGACCGGAGTGATCACAGAATCGTTTTTGACGGCTTACGTTTTGCAATTACAATGTTCTGGTCGGAATATATTGCGGCCAAGTACACTTTCACGCAATGTATGACCGGCCAGAACATTGACATTTTCTGAAAAGTGGAGTCTGACTTTAAGAACTGTGTAAAACTGCTTTGTTTTGTACTTTATTGATTGATTTGAGAACTGTATAAACCCGTGCGAAAAATTGGCAGGGTAGACCTAATAGAATTCGGGGCCTTCAATGGATTAATTGTGGATTTCATAGTCGGATTTTCCGTAAGAGAGCCGGCCCGGGTCCGGCTCTCCGGACCTTAGAGCTGAATGATTATGTCATTCAACTCTACTGCAAACTTTCGACGCTAGGCTAAGAGTACATGGAAGGGACAAGTAAAAAATGTACAATCTCATAGATGAAACAAATTGTTGCGATGGGTACGAAGTCATTACAGCACGTCTAGAAGCCAAGATAGGCCTTGGATTCTCCTCAATTTCCCACTCGACCCGTAGACACTCTCGCTCCCAGAATCCTCGATTCCCCCGGAGAGAGACAACCCCGTCGTAACTTGGCGGGGATTAATTATGCATTGTTATTCCCCACAATAAGGGTGTTACCAGCGGCAAGTACCGAGGAACACTTGTCTTCGTTGCTTCCCGAGTTATATCGAACTTCCGCCGCCATCCCATCGAGCAGCCAACTCGCGGCCCCGCCGAGCTCATCCCCTCTGTACATTGCCAAACTCCATCTTCCAATCCCATGTGTTTATGTGTGCGTGTGTTTTGGGCTCGTGTCTCCCATGTGGATGCCCCCCCCCCCCCCCTCAGCTCCGTTCACCCTCTTCCGCGTTGTTAACCCACCAGACTCGACAGACGGACAGTCGCGGGCCGAAAGATAATGCTGGAGAGAGGCAGGCTGATGGATAGAGAGGGATGGAGGAAAGAGAATTATGCCGTGGCACATCGAGACAAGAGCCGGGGTATGTAGGGGGTGCCGCGAACAGACGTTAGGGATTCATGTTCTATGTCTTCTCTCCACCATCTCTCTCTCTCTCTCTCTCTCTCTCTCTCTCTCTCTCTCTCTCTTTTGCCATGTCGTCCTGCGACCCAATTATCCGCATAATCGTTGCTTGTGCTCAGAGGAGCGCGGGGGAATATTTGTACGTTTGTCGCAACCAAAATCGCGTATTTCCTACCTCTCGTACACCAAACCCTTCATTCTGGATTTGAGTTCTCCGGGGGTTGTTAATCTGCGAATTACTCGATGAGCGAGACAGAGAATAGACGGGGCAACCTTAAGCCAAAGCCACTGAGCTCCACGAACGCTCGAGAGCATTGGCTCTTGAAGGTGAGCGTCCACAGGTCGGTATCGAACGCATCGTACGGATCGCATCAAACGGATTTATTAGGCGTAGTGGCCTCGGTAGTGCGTCTACTGTATCTACAGCATTCGGATTGCCAATGCTAAGGCAGTTTGCAATCGGATTTTCAACGTTGGCATTCGGATTTTTGTAGCTAGCGGACGAGTGGGTGCGATGTTTTACGTTTCGAGTTTTTTTACAGAATCGTTTTTCAGACATCCGATTCAGAATCGATCCTGAAATTGATTTTTTCAGAAGATCGAACCTTGCCGCTTACCTTTATGGGGTTGTACGACTATGGTAGCCTCAAAACTCGTTCTTACTAAATATGTACAAGAATGAAGGCAATTATCACCGATGTCCATAAAAAATAGAAGCTTCCATGGGACTTTTTGTGATAACTGTGCGACAACCAGCCAGCTTTCTTTTGTTGTATCATAATTTTGTATTTTCCTCGTCGTCACTTACCCGTGTGCGTTCTCTGATGGGCCTTCAGATGTGAACTCTTTGTATAGACTTTTTTGCAGCCTGGAAACTGACACTTGTGTATTCTGCGCTTCGTGTCCTGTGGACTGTGTTCGTGACTCCTTGCGTGATGCCTGCTCGCCATCGTCGAGGCCGCTGTCGTCGGCGTGCCCGCGCGACTGTGTTGCGTGCCCGTTACCGTCGGGAAACCGTTCGCCGTCACCGAGATCAGTCTAAAAACCCAACGATTCGTCGTTGTAATCAATTACAAATTTCATTACGGATCGCAGACTTTCTCTTGGACCAACAACTCCCAATGAGGGCTTGCATCGTCAACGATTTCGTTTTATTGACGTTTGCATCGTTGGAATGCAACGAAAAAAAGATTTTTTTTTCTTATTGCCGTACCTCTTCTGGCACATTCAGGCTGCGAAAATCACTGAAACATTTATAATCAAAAGCTGTTAAAAAAAAAACTTTTTTTTAGATAATAATAAAAATAAAGAAAAAAAAAGCAATCCCGTCCAGAAATTTCTTAGGAATACCTAAGTTCAGATCGGATCCCGATCGGGATATAATACGGATTCCCTAGGAGGAGTATTCTCATCGGAATCCAGATGGCGCCCATTACGTAGCACAAGGCGGAGACGTGGTGACAAGAATTTTAAATACGTATTTCAAATACGTATCAAATACATTTTTCTTAGCAAATTAAATATATATTTTCTTAGTTCGAATGATCTCCATTTAATTTAAATGTAATTATTCAGAATAAATAAGCTAAATCACTTTTTTCCAGGAAATATAAGTCCTTCAAGGTCTATATAGTGTTTTTTTTCAAAAATTTTTCGTTGGAAATTCTGTTATTAAGGCCTTAGAAATTTTTTTTTCAGTGAAACCATAAAATAAATCGGAATTACAAAATAGGAGTTTTATTATACACGTAATTGACCATACAAAATTATTTTTTCACAGCGATACATGTCAAAATGGCGACTGTGCAACATTTTTCCGATGACGACCTTATTTCTGGAAGGTCAACGGCTGGACCAACAGCTCCTATAATTTTTGAGTTATGACGAAACACTGAAGTTTTTTCGATTGTATATAAGAATAGCTATAGAAGTAGGTAGGATTTTTTTGATATATTGTTTTTTTTGTCAAATTGGCGCATTTCTAAAACAAAAAGGATAAAACGCCATGGAAAAATCATCAGAAAATTGTTTATAAAAAAGGAACTAGGCAATACGATAAAAAAGAAATTAAGAAAAATGTAGTTTTGAGATAAACGCGTTTAAAGTTAGTAGAAAGTCACGACATAAATCAAGAGGGGTTGCGCTAGAATTCGAAAATCGAGTACTTAGAGATTTTTCACACCCATAATCTTGTGGAATATAATTTGATAGGTACTAAGGTACATTTTCAACAAAAAAAACATCGATTTTTGGAGAATCCTCGAGTGGCCCAAGGCCTCAAAATATATAAGTTTTGACAGTTATGCTGCAGCACCAACGTTTACGTAATCTTTTTCAGATCCTTGCAGAAATGATTTCAGAAAACGTTCAGCGTCTCCAGCTGATACGGATCGGTATCTCCTGGTGATTTTTACATTCATCCCTGGGATCCGATTCGATAGCTAACTAGATTTTCTAGTTCTAGAAGTTCGGGATTTCATCCTGGATCCAATGCAAAGTTTCTATTTTGATTCCGAATAGAGTCCTCAATAGTTCCGGTTTAGGATCCTGACTGGAATCCGATTTGCGAGAGTTACATTTCGCTTCCGGATCCGATCCGATATCCGACTGGATCCCGATTGAGAAACCAGGATCCTAGTCCGAATCGGACTGTATCAATGACAATATTTCTGCACGGGAACGAGAAAATTTTTCATTACATTCCAACGATGCAAACTTCAACACCGTTCGACTTGACCGAAAGTGCAATTTACACTTTTACACTGATAGAAGTTTCTCTTTTCCACATCGAAATAGACTTTTGAGTAAATTCCTATTAGAAGATGATGTCAGTCTCCCACGCCTAAGTATAAAATACTGACTGCAATTATAAACGGAGGATGAAAAAAATAATAATTCATTTGACTTTGAGCCTTACCTGGCGACACCTTGGCCGTTACTGGCCGTGACCCTGACGATCGCACTTCTTCCCCCCGTCCCGTGGAGATTAAGATTGTGAACGTCTAACATTGAGCTCCCGCTCGACGAGTGACTCGAGTTGGAATGACCCTGTCCCGACTCGGGACTCGATGGTGGCGTTAGGATTTGGCCTTCGCCCTCGCAACCGCTGTCGTCCTCCTCCTCGATCTCCTTTAAAATCATCAAGCCAATTAACACAGAGCTCGAAGAAAATCCGATTTTATGTTTTTTTTTGTTGTTCAATCGCTTCCGGCTAAAAAATAACGCTAATTCTTCTCGTTCTCATTCGTCATCAGCCGAGGAAGAAAAGAGTCAGCAATGGGGTGTTTTATTAACCTCGTGTTCCTCGTCTTCTTCGAGGTCCTCGCTCGGCTCCTTCTTCAGAATGAGAGCTCTGCAGGAAAGGGTTGGTGAACTGTCCCAGGAAACGGCCGAACACGCCGAACTCGCCGAGGACATTGACAAGGAATCGAGATGACGATCCAACAGATCCCTGTCCCGTCCGTTGTGATTGTGTTCACCTGGACTGAATTTCATGTCGTCCAGGCAAAGGGGATCTCTGTCGTCCGGTGACGATGTGACCTGATCGAATCGACAAATTCGAAAGTCCCATCTCTTTAATTCATTCCTAATTCGATTAGTAACTTCATGCAGGCAGATCACCAAGGCAAAGTAAAAAAAAAAAATTAATTCTTTTCTTCCACTATGAAAATTCCATTTTTATGTATAAAAAGATTAAAAGATGGGGATTTGTATCTGCCATCGACGAGGCTCGATTTTTCATTGGAAACTAGAATGATGTATGTGGCTAACCTCCATTTTGATTTGGGGTTCATACTGTGTGGTTGTTGTGCAGGTCGTTGCCGTCCAGGATATCGGTGGCGCCCGGAAAAGATTCCATGGCGCGGTGTCCAGTTCCGTGGGCAATTTTTTGTACGATTGCAGCTTCGGCTCGTCCTTCAGGTACCTCTCCATTTCGTAGCATGTCTGCAATCAGATAAAAAGACAAATTTCATTAACACTTTATCACAAAACGTGCAGAAATGTCTTGGGGAGTCGCCAGATTAAAAAAAATGGAATCCCATCTATAAAGGGCCGTGGGCACTGAAAAAATAAAAAAATAAAAAAAAACCCACGAAGGAGGAAGCAAAATGGTTGCAGATGAAAACGTTGGAATATGTCTACGATCTTGACTAGTCCGTTTTAGTTAGGGATAATGTGGTCTTGGCTATGATAATGGAGGGAGATCTTTCTTGGGCTCTTTACATTATTCACGATTAAAAGTTTTCACCTGCGGCTGCACAAGGGCCAAAATATTCGCATCCGTGTGCCCACATGTACACGAGAAAAGAGTATTGTGAATGAAAGTTACGAGCAGTAGCAGCAGCATCGTGGCTAGAGCTTGAGATATGCCGAAAGTCCAAGAGACCAACAGCATTATTATAACTTTAAGCTATTTTATCGTTCACCCATGGAGGGTCGCTCTACATCGACTTCTCACGCCTCCCTCTTGCTTTTAGTCGCTACTAAATATAAGCAGGGTCAGGTCGCTTGTGGCTTACAAACTGGAATTTCTAATCGCAAATTATGGGCTCGCTGTAACCAGGAATTTTCGTGTATCCTGATAGTTTCGCTGGACCGAGGTTAGCTCATGGTAACCGCGACAAAACGTTCCCAACAAATTCTAATAAATCACCGCCGCCACCGATAACTCGCGCTTCGCAAATATTCTTCTCGTCGATAATAGTTAGTCGGGAAGTCCCTAAAAAACGCTATCAACGTTGAAGAGGAATCTCGGCCATTCACACCGCAAGCGAAAAAAAAAAACTGCGGTAACTTTCAAGCCTCAACTTTTATTCTTCTCCGTTCTGCGCATATTTTGGTGTATCTTCATTGGGCACGAGAGTGCGAGAAATCCTTGAGATTTCTCACTCAAGAAAGAAAAAATCCCCTCGAAGAGTCTTCCCTCGTGTGTAGCCTTATAAATTGCTTTATCGTTATTCTCGTTGTTCAGTGAAGAGCCGGAGACCAGGACGAGAAGAGAGGGCGGGTGGGATATTCACCTTTGGGGAGAACAGAGAAAGAAAGCACTCCTGAAAGTTCCTTCGACACTATGCAAATGTGCCAGTGCTAGTGACGACAATGCCTCGTATACACGTCAAAATCCACCCACATTCACATATACCCGCGAAGTAAGTATCCTTATAGTGTCAGTGGTCTCGGTCGACGTTCCTTCTCAGTCCTCTATCCACTCAGACCTCTCCTCGACCCCCGAAATCGCGTTATTCACCGCCGCCACTTTCCCCAAAGGACCACGTCGCAATAGCACCCCGCAGGAAGTATATCCGTACGAGAATACGAGCGAAAAGAATAGAACGAAAGAGAATGAGAGAGGCTCGGGAAATAACAGTAAGAGAGAAAAGAAGAATAAGCTCGAGCGTATATACCGCAACCCCCGCGAGTCCCGGGTCGCCAAAAAACAAATGTGACGGCAGAAAAAAAGTAAACAAAAGACATGAAAATAAACAAAG
>OZ010723.1:15788271-15832212 GCA_963932345.1 Ophion ventricosus | reverse complement strand
TTGTTTGTTTTGAGCGCACGCAACCCTCCCGCTATATTCATTTTAGTGTCAAAAGCGTTTCACCTAAAGCGAGAGGCGCATTTTTTTCTACTACCCGCATACACACACACACACACACATAGACAGACACACGAAAAAAATATATATACATAACTTTCATCCACTCTGTTGGCTTTCGCCACCGTGTGTGAGAAAAGAAGAAAAAAAAATGGGGGAAAAAAAAACGGCGATATATTGCGCGGGAACGAGACTGACGGATTGATTCGATTCTTGGTCAAAAGAGAGAGAGAGAGAGAGAGAGAGAGAGAGAGAGAGAGAGAGAGAGAGGGAGGGAGGGAGCGAGAGTGTGGCATAGATTGACACACCGGCGGAGTGCGTGAACACTTCAGGAAATAAAAAATCACGGCCTGTGGCTATGTGTATCGAAAGCTTGAGGGCTTTTGTGAAAAAAAATTATATATACGTGCCTATAAAAAAAAGTGAAACCAAAAAAAAAAAAAGAAAACCTTTTTCCCGCTCCATTTTCTGATAACCAAACAAACTGTGTGCACGCAGGAACGTACCGCAAATTAATAATATTGAAATACCAGGAGCGTTTGAATATCATTTTTCTCCCTCCGCCCCCCCCCCTCCGCCCCGTCCCACTCATACACACGTTCTCCCGACAATCGAACGGAAATTCTACCCGCAGGGCAGTCAAGTCGCAAATATTCGCCCGAACATCAGCAAACAAAAAATGAGAGAAAAATACTTCGTCGATGAATTTTTTTTTTTTTTTATCGAGCAATCGCGAAAAGGCATCGCGAATTTCGCGGTAACGCAACTTGAACTATGTAAAAGAGCGAATAAAAAATTTGAAAAATCCTGGAGACCGATTTTTCGAAATGCGGAAGGAACAATTATAACTTTTCTTTATTTTCTTGGGCTCTTGAACGTGTACGACTGCCGAGATCGTCACTGCTCGTAATTCAACGATACAGCCTTGTGTCCTCGTCAGTCATTCTCTCTTTGCGTTCTCTGCAAATGTCGCGCAAACAGCCGCTATAAATGACGTGAAAAACAACGAGAGAGAGAGAGAGAGAGAGAGAGAGAGAGAGAGAGAGAGAGAGAGAGAGAAAAAAACGAACGAGAGACGCGGCTCGCGCGCGAGCTCGAGAAATCGAACGACAAGGGTGGCAGGTTGATTTGGAGGCTTCGACGGGGGGCGGGGGCGGGAGGGGGGTGATTGGGTGGGTGGGTGGTATATCGTGAAGGGTGGCGGAGTCGAGAGTCAGAGCGAGAGAGGTTGTATATATTAATTTCGTAGCGACAATACACATTCAAGATGGAATTCATACGCTGTCAGAGGCAGTGCTCGCTCGAGTGAATAGATAGACATTATGGATGTCACATGGGCGAGTAGCATAGAACGACGTCATGTTCTGTATGTACGCACCTACATTTATCCACATATTCTCATATATATATATATATATATATATTGGGGTATTCCAGCTCAACTCAGACAACTATTTTTCTCACAATCGTCGATTATAGATTTTCATATTGAAAAATCTCACTCCTGGTATCGAAAAAAACACGTTATTTTTCTTTTTTATTTTTTTCTGACACTCGACCCTTTTTTAATTTCTGTAAAAATTTAGATACGTTTTAGAGCTGGTTTATGCATTTTTTTACCAAAGCTCAATTGGTGCTTCCGATATTTATTTTTTTGACGAAATTTCGATTTTGGGAATGATTATTTGACAGTCTTGAAGAAGTCAGAAGAGTAGTATTCCGATCTCCATATACATCCTACCCAAATTGAATTTCATCTGAAATCATAATTTCGAAGCTTTTTTTTTTTTACTCGCAAGACCGAAAAAAAAACCTCACTCCTGGCGTCGAAAAAAAAAACACCGTACTTTTCTTTATTTTTTCTTTTCTCACTCGTTGTCCATTTATGGCTGCAAAAAATCGAAAAGTCCACTCGGGCCTTTTTTTTATTTCGGTAAAAAATCGGTAAAACCAAAGCTCCAATATTTACTTTTTTTTGTTGATAAAATTTCGATTCTGTGGATGATTATTGAACATTTTGGAAGTCAGAAGATAATTTCACCGGTCCGCATATACGTCTCAACCTAATTGAATTTCCATGAAACAGAAACCATAATTTCGAAGTTTTTTTTTTACTCGCGACACCGAAAAAAAACCTCGCTCTCCTGGCGTCGAAAAAAAAACACCCCTTTATTTTTCTTTAGTTTTTTCTTTCTCACTCGTTGCCCTGCTGCGGCAGCAAAAAATCAAAAAGTCCACGCAAATGCCGAAGCTGTTGATCGATAGTTTGAAAAATAGGATTGAGAAGATCAATTACAGTTCGGATGGTAAAAAAAAAATACTCGGGCCAGTAAAAGTGGCTCCCAATTGCTTCGAAAAACTTCCAAGAGGAAAGTACACACAAAAGAAGAAAAAAAAAAAAGAAAAGAATAACCCATGCTACCGGAAAAGTCGAGGAGATGTAAAAAAAAAAAGATTTTTTCTCGAAAAGTAAAAAAGATCGTGGAATATGGGACTGATGCGGATAGGTATCGATACTCGGCATTCAGTTTCTCCTTTTGAATGTCACTTTTTGAGCCATCCTGTACACATACGCGCTCTCGGAATATATACGTTCACATATGACACGAAGACGGGAAGTGGGAGTTGTGTAACACGCTAGGCCGATCCTGAGAGTGAGTGAAAGACTTTGGGTGAGGAAGCGTAAAGCATAGGTACGTAGAGTATCTCATATATATATATATATATATATATATAAAAGTATTTGCAATAATGTACGTATATAAAAGTTTTGCCGAGCACGGTTACCGAGGACACTCGGCTGAGACACGTCCACGTAACGTGACATCCTATCTCGTCTCTCGCACACTGGCTGCACATATAACGAAGAATATTTCGAATAACACGCTGCGACAACACAACGTACGATCGATCGGGACGTATCTCGAAATAAATAATTCTCGCCCGATTTTTTCTATCCGCGAGAGTAGCATTATGTCTAATTGTAAGATATATTTGCCGGGATCATATTACGAGTGTGCATTAATTTTAAGGGAATTTTTTTGTAAAAATTTGTAAATTTTGTAAAATTCTTTACATTTAATAAAAAAATTCGAAAAAACAATATATAGATCTTGAAAGATTTCCTGGAGAAAAAAGTGATATGGGCTATTTATTCTGAATAATTACATTTAAATTAAATGGAGATCATTCGAACTAAGAAAATATGTATTTAATTTGCCAAAAAAAAATGTATTTAATATGTATTTCAAATTTTTGCCATCGCGTCTCCGTCTTCTGCAACGTAGTGGGTGCCATCTGAATTCCGACGAGGACACCCCTTCTAGGGAATCCGTATCATATCCCGATCGGGATCCGATTGGAACTTTGGTATCCCTTAGAAATATCTGAACGGAATTCAACGCCCAAAAAAAAATGTCTTCTACTGAAATTAGTAACGATATGACCCCGATGTGAAGTAGTCCTAGTTACGCAATCTCTTGAAAACCCCTTAAAATTAACGCACACACCTAATAATTAAAGCGATGTGGGGTGAAAGAGTGAGACAATTTTTGTTGCGTTGTCCCAATGGTGGTCGTTGTTGCGACAATTTTTTTTTTTTTTTTTTTTGCCTCGATCAATATCATATTGGAAGCTCGCGAAGCGCGAAACTATTCGCGATGCAATCGAGCCGGAAATATTTCGGTGTATAGGACTATGGAAAATTTGTCGGAGATCGAGGGGCCGGAATTTTTATTCGGCTCGCTTCTGTAAGAGTCTTCGGCGTTTCTCTGGCAGAGAACTTGATAGATGCGAAGCTCGTGCAGCCGAGCGCGAATTTCGTGATAGGTGGAAACGTCGTATTGATGTGTACGTGTATGGGTATGTATGCGTATATATATATATATATATGAACATGGCAAATGGTGAATTTATAGTCTTCAACGACCATCCTCGTAGTAGCCTAATGGCCTATGACGTCCCATAATCAAAATATAAAATTTATAAATATAGATATATATAAATATAAAATATATATTGGATTATTTGATATTTACTATGAGGCTTGGCCTCACAGTATCCTGATGTTCCTAATGTCCCTATACTCAACATTACACACAACCCAATTTTTTCAAAATCATTTTTAGATAAATGTATGCAAATTTGTTTCAAGAACCATACAGGCCTCGAAATCGACAATTAAAACGAAGAAAATTGAAGGACCTTCAGGACTATCCAGACTCCAATGTCACCGATTTGATGTGAGAAAATTTAATCATTAAAAATGTATTATGAGGACCGTCGTCGTAGAAGCCTGACGTCACTAAAGTCTCTCAGTAGCCTAATATCCCGATACTCAACATTACATACAACTCAATTTTTCCAAAATCATTTTAAGGCCTTAGGCCACTCTAGGATTTTGCAAAAATCGATTTTTTTTTGTTAAAAATGTACCTTAGTACCTATAAAATTATATTCCAAAAGATTATGGGTGTGAAAAATCTCTAAGTACTCGATTTTCGAATTCTAGCGCAACCCCTCTTGATTCGTGTCGTGACTTTCTACTAACTTTAAACGCGTTTATCTCAAAACTACATTTTTCAAGTTGGCCGGACTCATAGGTCAAACAAATTTCAACCGATTCACTTGAAATTTTAACTGTATATTTAGAATTACATTTTCTGAGGCACTACTTACGATTTCTTTTATTATATTGCATAGTTCTTTTTTATAAACAATTTTCTGACGATTTTCTCATGGCATTTTATACTTTTTGTTTTAGAAATGCCAGTTGTCAAAGATTAGTACTCTATGTTCGCAACAAAAAAAAAAATGGCGCACAATTCAAAATGTCAGGTCATTTTGAGACACCCTTTATATATAAAAACATACATACACGCAGCTAGACATTTATGCATACACGACATACAAGATGTCCTGTATCGATGATCGAGCCAAAAACGTGTAGGACAAACTGAAATAGGAGTAACAGGAAGAACCTCCGACTACCTCGTGCATGTGAAAGCTCTCGACGTTCTTATTCGGAGCTTCTTCTCTCTCTCTCTCTCTCTCTCTCTCTCTCTCTCTCTCTCTCTCTCTCTCTGTCTCTCTCTCTCTCTCTCTCTCTCTCTCTCTCTCTCTCTCTCTCTCTCTCTCTCTCTCTCTCTCTTTCTCCGTACCTCTCGCTTCATGCACCGTGTCGTTGCTCCACGTGTACCACATGAAACCTGCAATAGTTGAGGCTCGCGTTTTGCGGAAATACGATGAGGGCGAGAGTGAAGGATGTACGAGCAAGTGAGAGAGAGAGAGAGAGAGAGAGTACCGCCGTCGTCGTCGTCGTCGTCGACGTCGTCCTCCGGCAGGCCAGCACATAAATCTCGATTCCGACTGGAGCGAAAACGGTTCCTCCTCGCGTAGTTCGAAGCTACGGCCATAATTCCAAAGTCGCTCGGTTTCTCCTGGACCGAGAACGTACAACGTAGGAATCTCTCTCTCCTTCTCTCTCTCTCTCTCTCTCTCCTCTCTCTGACTCTCCCTCTCTCTCTCTCTCTCTCCCCCCCCCCTCTCTCTCTCTCTCTCTGTCACTCTCAGCCGCACGGATTGATCGTATTCTGGAACCCAAAAGGGCTCATCTCGCGATATCCGGATTGTGAAACCGACTGGGTCAAGTCCTTGTGATATTCAAGACTCGCATAAGTTGCAAGGAGTAAAGCACAATGGCGCATACGTTGTTCGGACGAGAGAGTGAAACAGGGAGAATTGTATTGCCCATATATCCTAATGTAAAATCCGATTTGACAAACTAAAGCACCCCCTCATATAAGCGCTTTGGTACTCGCGTTGAAGTGCAACATAAGACCTCTTTTAGCTTTTGCGGTAACGACCACCGTTCAGCTGCCTCAAATGACAAGACGAATGGACTATTTTACAACCGTACCCATTTCTTTTTTTTTTCCACAATGGCGACAAAAATGCCTTGGGAGAAAAAAAAATTCGCAGCTACTTTAATGAAGAAAAAAAGTGGTAACGAAAATGCCTTGATAAATTACTCGATGGTCAGCTTCTTATAAACCTACGTCTGCAGTCATTTTCTATGGTGATGGAAAAGCGATTCGGCGAGTAAAAATTAAAATAAATGAAAGAAATTCCTCTTTCAAGAGAGGCGATTATTCGTGATGGAAGTTCCAAGGGGAAACAGAAGAAAAGAAGAAAAAAAAAAACAAAAACGCCGGTACAATCAACGAACGGTCATATTAATTACAAAGCAGGTGGAGACGGAACACGCACGCGATGAATTTGTGTGCGGGTGTGTCGTGAGAGGGAAAAAAAAGGACGTGGCCTACTGTTCCCCATTAGTGGCCTAGGTACATATGCGCGCTATTTTTATGTCCCCCACACGATCCTTGTAAGCCGCACGACCATTCTCTCGTCTCTCTCTCTGGTAATTTATTTAGCGCAGTCACAGAAAAAAAAGAGGCCGAAAAACAACTCGTGTGGAGTTCAAGCGATAAATTCAACTGTGAACTTTGCACTGTCCTACGAATAGCCCTGCCCTCCTATCCCTTTTCTCTCCCTTTCCCTGTCCCTTGCTCTCCTCTCTCTCTCTATCTTTGGTGTCCTATTATTGTCATACCAATCCTCAGATTGGTATGACAATAATAATATTGTCATACCAATCTCAGCATTGTGTGCCAGAGGATTATCTCTATCCTAGCGCACTAATAAACCATATCTATCTATCTATCTATCTTTCGAACATCAAAAAAAAATTCAGTATCTCCTAAGCTTTGTGACTTTTTCGTTTCATCCTTTTTTTCTTGCAGGCCGGGGTCATCTCGTTAACATTGAGAGAACGAGCGAGAAAAAAGAAAAAAAGGGAATGAAGGGAATGAAAAAAGAGTTCAGTTTCTTTCTCTCTCTCTCTCTCTCTCTCTCTCTCTCTCTCTCTCTCTCTCTCTCTCTCTCTCTCTCTCTCTCTGTGTCTCTCTGTGACTAGTTTCCCCGTTCTCCGCGACCCTCCTGTCTCGGTGGCATGCATTATTCAACCCTCTCCGTTTGTCCTCCACGGTCCACTCTGTATGCGTCACAAAAGGTGAAACGTTAACGAAACCAGTGGCTCACTTTATAACCGGCACATATTTGTTTTTCTTCTGTACAGGGACTCGTGTGTGCGGGCGCGTGAATTCACGATAAATCCCGAGTTTATATTGGCGAATAGCGTGTAGGGGCGGGGGGGGGGGGGGGGGTGGGCAGGAGGAACGATTGAAATGAGAAGAAAAAAATGAATCGATTATCGTACCTGCGATCGTTTGTCAGAAAAATAATGCCCAGTCGATTGCAGGGGAACCAGAGAAATGGCAGTAAAAGTAGAGGACAGCGAGAAAGCGAAGGAAGGAAAATACAACGTGTGTCTGACTACGAATGGCTTTCTTTCCTTTTTACTATTTTGCCTGCTTATTTGTTTCTCTCTCTCTCTCTCTCCCGCTCTCGCTCTCTCTATTTTATTTCCTGTTACTTTATTTCCGAAAGGATCCCATTGCGCGGAAGAAAATTTGGTGCATTGTACATTTTCATACCTATACTTATTTTTCTCGCTTTTCCTATTATTATTTTTGTTCTCTATAGTCAAAGCGCACCGCAGCTTTTCTCGTTTCTGTTTCTCTCGCTCTCGGACTTTTCCCTTTGCCCGGGCACGTGCGCCAACTATACGTGTATTTATTTTTCTCACTGGGACCCTTGGGACAACGGTAGACAAAAATTCAATCTCCCTCACGTCGCCCTAAACAGGCTTCTCTGACACTTTTATAATGCATATTTTTGGGGATTTTTTATTTTATTTTTTTTGCTTTTTTTTGTCGTCTTCTTTGCATCAATCGAGCCGCGAAATTGTTCGACTCGACGTTGCAAGGAAAGATGAAAAGAGAAGAAATGAAAGAAACAGCGAAGGTAGAGCGTGACGGGGACAAGCCGATTACAAAGCTTCGCCAACAGGAGATGACGCGAAACAGCACCACCAAAAACTCTCGTTGTAGGTGCTCTCTCTCTCTCTCTCTGTCTCTCAAACGTTTTCACCTCTTTGTACGTGTTTGGTTGCTTTTTTCCGTCTATTCGGCAGGACCTACCACCTTCCAAGTCCTTTTACTACCCTCGATGTCTTTTCGCCTTGCCACGCGAGAATAGAGAAAACAGAGAAGAAGAGAAGAAAAAAAAAAACATTAGAAAAGAAAACAGTAACAGTACAGAAAGAAAGCAACGAGAAGGCAAAGAGCAGATGGAGAGAAAGTGCAGGCGCCGAGTATGGAATCTACTACCATGAGGGATATAAGGAGCTAGTCAAGCAGTCCGTGTGTGTGTGTGTGTTTAACTTTGCTCGTAAAATGCGCAGACCTCCTCCTCATCTACAGTAGAACTCTTCACGAATTCCTTCGCCATCTCTCACACGTAATTCTCCTTTTCTAGTTTTCTTTTCTTATTTTCCTTTGTTTAACCTTGTGTCCTTTTAGGAGCCCATATCCTTTTTACGTTGATCCTACACTAGCTTGTGGCCACGAGACTTCGTCCGCGTGAACTTTACGATTTGATCCAGATAGGAGATAAACAAAGAGAGAAGAAATAAAGAAAATAGGTAGAGTGTCATGTTTGACACTCTACCTTCTTTTTGCAATGCCATTGTTGTCTAAAGAACAAATATGGCTTTGCAATATAGTTGACAACATTTCTTTGCAACTGTAGACAACATTTTATGATTTATGGTCTTCAGCAAGAATATGCAAGTTTTGGGCACTCGATATTCTCGAACAGCCCACATATACAGGGTGTCTCAAAATTACCTGACATTTTAAATCATTAATAAAACGTATTATTTATTTGAAAAAATTTGGAGGTTATGTGTGAAAATATGGAGGTTATGTGTGAAACACAATATCCGATAAATAGCCGCCTCGTCCCTGTTTGCAAACGCTCACTTTTTTGACAAAATTTTCAATAACCTTTTGGCATAATTGCGGACTAATTTCATTAACCCCTTCGCTGGCAGAGAGAATTCGACAAAAAGTGCCCAAAATGGCACTAAAATTTTTTTATCCTGAAAACTTGTACTAGGTTGACGCACTATTGCGTCAATGCCACACAGGGCACGGAATTATTTGACGCACTATTGAGTAACGCGTTAGAAAAATGTTGGAAGAAAAAATAAAATGCTAAAGCATTTGAATTTTTTTTCGTAGGACAATTTGAAATCACGCCGTGTACAAATACTTTTTTACCCACTGTATATCAAGTTTCAAGTTGATACACGCAAGGAATCCAACTTTACATACAAACTTTGACACCCCATTTCGCCCCCTTAAAAGTTGTTTTTCGAAAAATTGTTACCTCTACACCTTCTAAGGAACATATCTTCCAAATTGCATGTTTCTATCGTCAGCGGTTTAGGATGTGCGTTGTCTATATGTCAGACAGTCAGTCAATCAAGTCAGTCAGTTACGGAACTGCTTTATATGTATAGAATTTATTCCAATATCGCACAGATACCGCCCAGAATGTTGTCCATTTCAGTTGTTTTCCACTGCCCTGCTGGATTGCACTTGCACGTGGGCACAGGGAACCTGTGGAGAAATCATGCCGACAAAACTTCCTATTCTGTGATGCCGAAAGCCGTCCACTGACCCGCTTTAGGCTTCTTTCCTAGTTGTCTTTATCACCAGGTCTGTTCTCTCAACGTTCCATGATCTCAGAAAAGCTCTTTCACCTCCAGTGGAACTGAACAGACGCGTTCAGAGTTATAGAAATGCCAAAAAAAAAAGAAAAAAAAAACGGTTGCCATGTCGCAGTTTTTTGCTAGCGGGAGACTTGACTGTACGTCTGGAAGACTTGTCGAATAGGCCAATACACTGCGGAAGTGTAGTTGCGTAGCGCGTTTGGCCGGGGTAAGGAAAGCCGGAGTGCTATCTTGAGACGTAAGAATGAGCGAGAGAGAAAGAGAGACAGAGAGAAAGAAAGAGAGAGAGAGAGAGAGAGAGAGAGAGAGAGAGAAACATGGGATAAGAGCAAGTACGGTACAAGCGCGACAGAGTTGGGAAAACTGACTTTGTTGCTTGAAGGTTTACACGGCCAATCTCGCTTTGATGTCTCCAAGGCTGAAGGTACGGGTTCCCCTTTCGCACCCCTTTCACCCTGCCGTTATTCGTCCTCTTGCGGAACTGCAAGCTAGCACGGAACACCACCGACAGCGGAGTTGGAGAAGATACAACGTCGAGGATGTAGACCCAACCATCGCCAACGGGAACTCCCTTACGACGTTCAACACGCTCCTCGTACTGTATAGCCTTACGTATACACAATGTGTAGCACACATACACTCACTCACACCAAGGGCCAAACACGTCCATTATGTGCGCGAGAGTGCATGGTGCACCCCACATACCGGCTTCCAAACTTGGGATACGTTTGGGCCTGCCAGCTACCACACCCTCGTGTCCTTTTCGACGCGGATATATGTACCTCGAAACTGCATTGGACGTGCTCGGATAATACCGCAGAACGCAGATACATCCTATAGGGCACTTGTCTTCCTCGAACATTTCGCAATACTTCGATTGCTGCCGTAATCACTGCAAATCTATGTGTGTTATTTTTTTACTCGTAAGGTGTGTAATTTTAGAAATTATTAATTAAATTATATATATATATATATATGGAGGTCGTGTTTGAAAAAATCTATATCATGATTTTTTATAAAACTAATTATAACCATGACATTAACTAATTGATATAGTTCATGTGATACAACAAATAATTATAATCTTTTAATTTTAATAATATAGTAATTATACAAATATAATATAATAATTGTTAAACATTATAATTATTATGCGACTGATATTTTTCAATTTTTTTATTGGAAAAAAATTATAATTCAATATTGTCTCCCTCAAAATATCTTCCTTGGGAAGTAACACAGCGCTGGAGACGGTTCTTCCAATCTTCATGGCAGTGCTGGAATTCGGATACTGGAATAGTCTTCATCTGGTTGATTACAGCCGTTTGAATGTTTTCGAGTGTACCAAAATGACGTCCCTTGAGGTGATTTTTCAATCTCGGGAAGATGAAAAAGTCACAAGGACTCAAGTCAGGCGAATAAGGAGGCTGAGGAGTCACAGGAATGTTTTTACAGGCCAAGAACTCGTTTATTGAAATTGCTGTGTGACAGCAATTTTTCTCATCCCCAATTCATTGGGGAAAATCTGATGAACGGTGATGTGAGTCAAATTCAACTCCGCATAGAAATAATACACTCAAGTGGGTAATATAAAATGCACGAAGCAAATCCCGAAATTACACACTCGGAAATGTGTAAAAAGTGACCACAAGGTAACACGTGTAGTTGTATTAAAACAATACACTTTGATTTGCAGTGATAGTTGTGAAAAATTCCAATATTATCCAAAGTTGTCCAATGATGACCTATCCTCGTTTTATTCCTCGTTGCTGTATGTAAATACCAAATACAGTGGAGTCGAAAAGAAGATATTGAAGCGTCAATTAAAAATCGGTTCATTCGTAAATCGCACAAATTTTATACTATCTCGGCAGTTAATCCCTCGTTAAAAGATCCCAGGAAATCCGTTGACGCTGCTGAATCCAACCCAGGGTATAAAAAGTTGAGCATCAAGGGTGAAGACGCGGGTTTTGTGGGATGGATGTTTAAAGGCGAGATGAAGATAACGGACTGCGAAGAAATGTAACCTGAAAGAGAGAGAGAGAGAGAGAGAGAGAGAGAGGAAGAGGGGGTGGGGGAGAGATCGTAAAGCACGAATTCGCGGTAGGACGTTAAAAACGTTTTGCTGGCGCAAGAAGACGAGCGGAAACGGGAGAAGAGAATGAAAACTTGGCGAGATACGTGGTTGAATGGAGAGGGACATGAGTTCGATTCGCCATGAGGAATTAACGTCTAATTATTTGATTTAATTATCCAAGGCTGTTAAACACCTGGCGATAAATGTCGGCGCAACTGTTGACAGGGTCTTACACTAGTTTCCATTCACACCACGAGGCTAAGGAGTAAAAGGAACGTGAGAGAAAAAGACAGTCATTTAGGGATTAAACCAACGGTTGGTTTAAGGAATCATCACTTCTTTTTTTTCGAAGAAACATGTTCAACCCTTAAAAAAATGTAAAGGAAATAAAAATAAACGTTTAAAAAATTGTTTTATTCCACTCGGTACGATAATGGACATTTTCACACCTCGTACAATAAAATTTCGTATAATACTCGACGAAAAAACTTTTTCCAACCTCGTGTGATTGCAACACTCGTTAGAAAAAGTTTTTTCGTCCTCGTGTCATAAATGTACTATTCTGTTCTTCATGAGTGCTTTGATTTGACATAAAAAATCAGACTAGCGTATTTTATCCATCAAAAAAAAAAAATCGCGAAAATCAGCTATTTTTGTAGGTTTGAAAATTGCAAAAAAATTCATTTTTTATTTATTTTATTATCTAATAGTACAATATGTCTAGAATATTCTCCCAAAGTTTTAAGTCAATCGGAGTAAAAGATTACAAATAATTTTACAAGGCTATACGTAGTGTAAACTGTACCAAAAATTGAACTATTTTGCATACAACTCTGCCAAAAATTACAATATCAATTTTTTTTAAATCCTTCGTTCAATCACGAGCTATACTTATCTACTAACAGAAAAAAAATTGGTTCTTTAATTTCAGATAAAGCTATCATGAGTTATCCTGACCACCACGAGGACACTTTTTTTTAGGGGTCTCCGGAAACCCGGTCCCACCGGCTGAATTTCCCAAATTTTTGGATGAAATTCTTTTTAAATATTGTTGAAATGTTGCTCTTTTATGTGCATAACATTTTGAATAAAATAATTTATATATTAAATTTAAAAAAAATAGAGAAAATATGCTTTTTTTGGCTTCGAAACCCACATAACCCCTTTGGGTCTTACCGGTGATCAATTTGCGAGCCGCGAATTCAGTCTCGTACTCACGATAAAGACGATATCCGGGAAGATATCAACCAGGCGATTTCCTATCCTTATCCACCATATTCAGTCTATCGTTTTCATCGGAACCTCTGACAATCTGCTGAGAAATTCTCCTCGGTTCTGATACCGAGGCTTCCACTTCTACCACCAGAGCCACCACGACAGTACAGGTTTACTACATTGCTGCCTTCGTTGAAATGACCGAATCGATATTCCAAAAGCTTCCACCAGCTTTAGTTTCTCTCTTGTGAATCGTTTCGTTCCCACCCTCCACCCGCGCCACGTTTTCCACACGGCATCTCACTCAGCTCGCGTACAAACGCGGGGCTCCTGGACGTGGCGGGATACGAATATGCAAAATCGTCAGCGACGACGATGATTGTACGAACTGCCGGCAGACCTTGGCGAATAGTCCTACGGAAATGGCCCAAGGGGGGAATCGGGGTAGACCGGATTGGTGATGGAAGGGAATAAATGGTATGAGAAACGGGACACACCGGACTGGGT
This sequence comes from Ophion ventricosus, assembly GCA_963932345.1. Taxonomy (NCBI): domain Eukaryota; kingdom Metazoa; phylum Arthropoda; class Insecta; order Hymenoptera; family Ichneumonidae; genus Ophion; species Ophion ventricosus. Next base: position 15,818,656 of record OZ010723.1, on the reverse strand, counting down.
GTTCATCGACCAAGAGAATCCGGCAAGAGCTTTCGCATTAAAATCGGCATAAAACGTTATTATCCGTCGATATAGTACAGAAAACCTCATTGGCTCATTGATAGTTCAACGGCCACGTTTTCACATCGCGCCTCTCTGTCCTTTGGAACACTTCTCGGAGAGCACTGTCTTCATTCGTCTTGGCGCGAGGAATCCCAATAGGCAAAGCCGAAGAAAATTGCCGAGTAAAAGGGAATTTCTAAGGTACAAGTGCCACGGTGTGGAAGTTTTTTTTTTTTTTTCTTTCGGCAGTGGGGAATGATAATGCGATCCTGCAATCGTTTCCATCTATTCCACAGATTTTCTGCTGAATTGTTAAGTGCCTTGGAACATTCACGTATAAATTCTCCCGCAAATCTCTGCAGACGAGAGTGGAAACTCATGCTTTTGGCGGATAAATTTTGTCGATTTTGTACACTATCCCGAAGCTCGAAAGATTGGAACAAAGATATTTTTCACGAAAGAGCCATTGGAGTGTCAGGAATCCAGAGAATCCTGCTATTAAAGGCTCTGAGTCACACTTTGATGATTTCTTTCATGATCCACTCATTGCCAACTGTCAAATTTAAACGAATAATGATATCAGCTGTCTGACTGAAGTTCCGATCGAATCTCGATCGGGATATGATACGGATTCACTAGAAGGGGTATCCTCATCGAAATCCAGATAGCGCCCGCTACGTAGCACAAGGCGGAATCGTGGTGGCAAGAATGTGAAAAACGTATTTCAAATACGTAATAAATAGATTTTTCTTAGCAAATTAAATACATATTATCTTGGTTCGAACGATCTCCATTTAATTTAAATATAATTACTTGGAATAAATAACCTATATCACTTTTCTCCAAGAAATATAAGTCTTTCAAGATCTATGTATTGTTTTTTCAATTTTTTTTTATTAAATCTAAAGATTCTTAAATCTTATATATTTTAATTTTCTTAAATCTTATATATTTTAATAACAGAATTCGAAATTCTGTTATTAAAATATATAAGTTTTGACAGTTATACTGTAGCACCAATTATTACCTAATCTTTTTAAGATCCTTGAATAAATGATTTCAGAAAACGTCCAGCATCTCCAGCTGATACGGATCGGTGTCTCCTGGTGATTTTTACATTCATCCCTGGGATCCGATTCGATATCGAACTAGATCTTGTTCTAGAAGTTCGGGATTCTAGCCTGGATCCTATGCAAAGTTTCACGGGCAGGCGGAGCCGAGGAAGGTAGTCATTGATATAGAAGGTAGTCAAGATATAATCATTGCTGCTTACAGTTTTAGGGGCAAAAAAGTATGAATATTCTGCATATGACGCAAACTCAAGACGAGCCTGAATGGCCTTGTCCCAAGGGTTCAGACTACTTATCCGTTCTATCCCACGGATTCCAAACGAGATTTTTCACTTCCGTTTAGCGTACACACGCTGCACCAACTGGTGAAATTAATCGAAGTCTCAGAAGTCGGCAGTAAATCTTCGGTACAAAGCTGGCGCAGGCAATCCAGCCTCGCCTCAAGTCTATCCTCCCAACCTCTCGATTCTTACTGCTTGAACGTGGTTTGCCGTCACCCATACCCCGGAAGGTTTCACCATATTTCCAAGCATATACACACACCGAAAAGACCCAAGCTCGTCTTGATCTAAGGCCTCGTTTTCGTTGTACGACCGTAAAGAGTTAACTCTCCTACAGCTGGCGAACTCGTAAACTCTCTTCCGGAACACAAAATGCTACCATCCTCGTACGACCGAGATTGCCACTATCCTTGATGCCTTTTGCTCACCTCCATCCAACCTTTCCCTCTCTCTCTCTTTCTCTCTCTCTCTCTCTCTCTCTCTCTCTCTCTCTCTCTCTCTCTTCGTGTCCGTAATTTTCCGCACTCTCGGAGCTTCCTTTCGTCACGATGCGCGACGAAATGCTCGTAAAGTCAGCCCCCGTCTTGATATCCATCTGTCTTTGTCACGAAACTTCGAGCACTTTAGTTTTGCCGCAACCTCGTCACTGTCAACCGCGAACCTCTTGTGCTCGGAATTTTTTCATAATCCACGAGTTCCTGTACTCTTCGCGATACCAATCGGGGTAGATACTTCAATCGGGGTGAAACGGGTCCGAGAGCTAGCTATCGGTAGATCGAACATTAGAATGCTTTGGGGTTCTCCCTGTGACGGAAGCAGGTCCATGAATAAGGCAAGTAGGTCTTCTCGATGTTACGGAAAGTTGGAAAACTTGTTACCTGATTCTCTTCGGTGTTCTATACAAATATACGACTTTGTCGAGAATGAGTTTGCTGTCTTATTCAAAATATGCAACACGTGTAAATTCAGACACATTAACACGTTTAGATATTAATTTTTTTTAACAATGCATTTATGTGTGGCAGAGTAAAATTAAACACATTTTATGTAGCACACACGGAGAAGTGATGACAAGAATTTGATATACGTATTAAATACTTTTTTCTTAGCAAATGAAATACATATTTTCTTTGTTCGATCTCCATTTAATTTAAATATAATTACTTAAAATAAATAACCTATATCACTTTTCTCCAGGAAATATAAGTCTTTCAAGGTCTATATATTGTTTTTTTCGAATGTTTTTTAATTAAATGTAAAGAATTTTGTTCGAACTTCTGTCATTAGAATATATAAGTTTTCACAGTTATACTGTAGCACCAATTTTTACCTAACCTTTTTCAGATCCTTGAATAAACGATTTCAGAAAACGTTCAGTGTCTTCAGCTGTTACGGATCGCTATCTCCTGGTGATTTTTACATTAATTCCTTGTTCTAGAAGCTCGGGATTCTAGCCTGGATCCTAAGCAAAGTTTTCATTTGGATTCTGACTAGAGTCCTTAATAGTTCCGGATTAGGATCCCAGCTGGAATCCGATTTGCGAGCGTTACATTTCGCTCCCGTATCCGATCCAATGTCCAACTGAATCCCGATTGAGAAACCAGGATCCTAGTCCGAATTGTAATGTATCCATGGCAATATTTCTGCACGGCTATTTCCAATTTCAATTCCAGTTTTATGAACAAACATCAGGCGCAGTCATGGGTTCGCCTATTTCTCCTATCGTCGCCAACAAAAGGCTGCGATGTCTCGAACCAACACGCATGCAGTGTGTAAAAAATAATCAAATAAAATATCAAATATGCATAGAAATAATACACTCAAGTGTGTAATACAGAACGCATGAGGCGAATCCCAAAATTACACACTTGGAAATGTGTAAAAATTGACCACAAGTTAATAACACATGTTGCTGTTGAAACAACACATTTGGATGTGCAGTAAAAATTTGCAAAAAGTTTGCCTCCGAAGTATACGTTACCGCAAGAGGCAGCGATAAAATCTGAGGGACCATCCTCCAGATGGAATATCTCACCTGTAACAGAAAATAAAGAACATCATTAGCGAATCTCGTATATAAGGGTTCTGATGGGAAAAAAAAGGCAATCAACATACGAATTGTGGATCACGAATATAGTGATATAGTAATATATGACTAGAGAAAAGGCTCAATGAGCGCGCGGCTTTTCGAAAAGCAATTAATAAAGCCTCCGTGGTTGTTCGACCTATTAAATTTTCGTGTTCACTCACGCTCACCCTTCCTTCGTGTTCTTCATTTAACAAGCTATACAGCCGCGTTCACATATATGTATATAAACATATGGCTGCCGAAGCATGTAATCTTGGCGTTTCGCTTCCACGACGCATTAGCAAATATCTACAGGTTGTCGACATTACCCTTCGTACCCCGGACAAGCCTTGCCTTTACCTCCGCCTCTCTCTCTCTCTCTCTCTCGCGTGCTTACAGAGAATTCCTCCCCGCCATTTTCTAAGGGTTAGCCGAGCTCAACCCACACACTTACTCTCTTTTCAAGCTCTATTTGTACATGCATACTTCATCGAGCCAGGGTAGACTTTACCTGGCAGGTAATTCGTTTCGCGTTTACGGATTCTATGAAGCCGGGCAAGGAGCCATGAGAAAAGAAAGAGAGAACGAGCGGAGAGAGAGAGAGAGAGAGAGAGAGAGAGAGAGAGAGAGAGAGAGTGAGAGAGAGAGAGGCAAGGGGAAACCTTTTATCAACACGAAACTGCGGTTGAAGTGAGTAGACAAGCGAAACTATGCATTGCACTACCGGTTGTAACTCCAAATTGCTTGATGAATCCGGACCGGGTGTAAACTCGAATCTTGCAACCATATAATAACGTATCCTATTTATCAACAGACCCATGAGTCGGTGCATTAAATAATCACGAACTTTTGCGGCTTCAATTATAATGTACCGGAAATGAGGGTGATTGTGGTTGACTGGTTCAACGAGGCAACTTTTCCATACGCAGGTCTATTTTCTCAATGCTCCTTTATCCCTCGTTTCGTTTTCTTAGCTCACTTTCGTGTATACTTGCCTCGTGTCAACTTCGAATTTCCGTTTTCCCTCGTACCATCCCCTGCTCTAAATTGTATCGCTTGCACTCGCGCGCTCCACTTCCTTCCTTCTTACTTCCTTATTCGTTCTTATACTAACCCTTCTTACCTTTCCCAATCCTACGAGCGAAATTTCTTCAACTTCGCTTCCATCTCTCTCTCTTTCTCTCTCATGCCATCTTCGTCACCGAACTTCTGCGTCTCATGACTAGCAACCCCTCCGTGAGCGCGTTTATTTCGGTTTCTATACCACCCTGTGACTCAATCCACTTCTCTAGCCTCCACACCCCGCGTCTCCAAGACGTCCCAACAAACATCTTGATTATACCCGTGAAAGACGCTTCGACGATGGACTAGGAGAGAGATAGAGAGAGAGAGTGAGAGAGAGAGATTCGAAGTCTTCTGGAAAGCTCTTAGGCCTCTCTAATTTGGGCTCTCCCTCTCCCTTTCTCTCTCTCTCTCTCTCTCTCTCTCTCTCTGTCTCTCGCCTTCTCTCTCTCTCTGTCTCTCTCTTTCTCTCTCTCTTCCTCTTTCTCTCTCTCTCTCTCTCTCTCTCTCTCTCTCTCTCTCTCTCTCTCTCTCTCTCTCTCTCTCTTTCTCTCTCTCTCACTCTTTCTCTCTCTCTCTCTCGTCCCATTCAACGCCGAGTTATTCGATCCTCATTCCCCGTGAACTCCTTCACTTTGACGACTGCTATCTCGACATCACGACGGGATTAACACGAGTTGGAAAAATATTTTCCAATCTTGTGGAAAGTTCGCATCAGCGAAATGAAGATCGTACAATTTTCCCTAATTTTACGTCCATTGGGTCAAAGGAGATGTTCCCCCTTTCTTTTTATACGGTTTTTCAAAAATGAATATCCAGTATATGTGAATCTACAAGTGATCGCAGTTTAAGGGATCATCAACAGTGGGAAATTAAAAACTGATTTTTTTTCAGCGAAACGGTGGAAATTTGTTTGAGTTATGAGTTCGGCCGACTTGAAAAATGTAGTTTTGACATAAACGCGTTTAAAGTTAGTAGAAAGTCACGACATGAATCAAGAGGGGTTGCGCTAAAATTCTAAAATCGAGTACGTAGAGATTTTTCACACCCAGAATCTTTTGGAATATAATTTCATAGGTACTGAGGTACATTTTTAACAACAAAAGAAGAATCAATTTTTAGAAAATCCTACAGTAGCCTAAGGCCTTAAATGAGAATAATATTTCCACATTGTAAAAATGGATTAGGAATGATTAAAATCAATATTTTATACGGAAAAGTTTGATCGCTACACCCTTTCTTGGGAAATTTACAAAATATAGTTTGGAAAAGAATATAATTAAATTCCATGGAGATACGGTGCAACAATTTGGTTTCCTACGAAAAATGTTCGCTCAGGATAAAAGATATGTAATTAACAAGGTAAAAGAGACGAGAAATACTGTTGGAGCTGGAACGGTTGAGAAAATTCGTTCATTCGTTCTTAGGTGTTTTCTTTTCGGAGCTTTCTTTGCTCCGCTCTTCCTCGTTTATTTTCTCGTTTTCAGCTCGAAGCTCACCAGTCAAAGTGTCTTTCCCGGATAGAAGAATGAGGTATGGATGATGGAGAAAAGCGTGTTCGCTATCCGCCTCGTTTTCCAAAGCCTCTCTCACCCAAACTAACCACAACTCTTCGAGTTCTCGTTCGTCTCCCTCGCTGCAGCAGCAAGCGCTGAATATTTGCATCCGAAATTAATGCCTTTCTATTTCGCCTGAATTAAATGCAAGTTTGCATAAAGAAACGACGATTTATTCGTTGAGTCTTTCTCTCTCTCTTCTCTCTCTCTCTCTCTCTCTCTCTCTCTCTCTCTCTCTCTCTCTCTCTCTCCTCTGTATTTCTCTCTTGTCCTCGGGTTTGAAAACTCTCGCTGTGTCTCCGCGGAGCCCGCCCACGAGAGCAAGGCCAAGGAAACCGAATCCCTTCCCCGTTCCGTCGTTTTATTCCTCTTAGTACTCTTCACTCTTCTCAGCCACCGCAAACACCTCCGCTACGAGCGTTCAACCCCCTTCGCCTGTCTACGAGAAACGACCCTTTTTTCCGCCTCCATTTCTCTTTATTCTTTGCCTCGTTTGTTATTTCTTTTTTTTCTCCCCTTTCGTGTCTTTTTATTCCTCTCTACGACTCTGCACAGTATCTAGACAAAAGTTGCCTACGACACGGATCTCCGAAAATTACGATCACTCATTCAACAGGCCTGGACACTTCATGCAGATTCTTTATATTCCGTCTATCAAGATCTCCTCATAAATTGGAAAAAGCGAATATTTTCGATGTTACGGAGGTCCATCTACTCCTGCATCAATTCGAAGCACAAAAATATTCACCCCATTCCGTCCCTTTTCGTTTTTTTTTTTATCATCGCGTCAAGAAGGGCGATCTTACGGTGCAGTGTCCGACGAACGACGTAGACGCGCGGATGCACATGTTGGCAATTTCAAATGGAATCTATCGAATTAATCATCGAAGGATTACGATCGCGGGCAGATAGAAGCTCAAGGCTGCGACTGCGTGGGAAGTGGGATGAAGTGGATAGGATGAGAGAGTAACCGTGTAAGTGACAGGCCAAATCGCTGGTCTTGGCAGCTCTAGAACGTGCAGCAGTAATGAACACAATGATGCGAGTTCTTTTCTCTCTCTCTCTCTCTCTCTCTCTCTCTCTCTCTCTCTCTCGCTCTCTTTTTGCTCACTCGTATACACTTGTACACGAGCAACAAGCGGAGCAAGCGCACATAGTCTGGGGAATGAATGAGTTCGTTAAAAAGCAACGGGAGCGATCTGAATGACCAATCAGGCGTTCCTGACTGCGTGGAATCAACAGCGATCGTATACACGTGGAAAGAGAGAGCGAGAGAGAAAGAGAGAGAGAGAGAGAGAGAGAGAGAGAGAGAGAGAGAGAGAGAGAGAGAGAGAGAGAGAGAGAGAGAGAGAGAGAGAGAGAGAGAGAGAGAGAAAGAGAGAGAGAGAGAGAGAGAGAGAGAGAGGGGGAGTGAGAGGAGAGCGAAACGTACGGCAAAGGAAGAGGGATGGGTGACAAAAGAAAAAAAAAAAGATCAACTCCGATTCCTCTTTTCATTCCTCATTCTTCGTCTCCAAAATCCATTTATTCCCCCCCCCCCTCCCCGCGACTTATCGATAGGGTTGGCATGTTGAGTGATTTTGGAATTATCGCCCTGTAATTCCTTAAGGCCTTAGGCCACTGGGATTTTCCAACAATCGATTTTTTTTTGTTAAAAATGCACTTTAGTACCTATAAAATTATATTCCAAAATATCATGGGTGTGAAAAATCTCTAAGTACTCGATTTTCGAATTCTAGCGCAACCCCTCTTGATTCATGCCGTGACTTTCTACTAACTTTAAACGCGTTTATCTCAAAACTACATTTTTCAAGGCAGCCGGACTCATAACTCAAACAAATTTCAACCGATTCACTTGAAATTTTAACTGTATATTTAGAATTACATTTTCTGAGGCACTACTTAGGGTTTCTTTTATTATATTGCATAGTTCCTTTTTTATAAACAATTTTCTGACGATTTTCTCATGGCATTTTATACTTTTTATTTTAGAAATGCGCCATTTTGACAAAAAACAATATATTCAAAAAAAAATCCTACGTACTTCTATAGCTATTCTTATATATAATTGAAAAAACTTTAGTCTCTTATCATAACTCAAAAATTATAGGAGTTGTTGGTCCGGCCGTTGACCTTCCAGAAATAAAGGCGTCATCGGAAAAATGCTGCACAGTCGTCATTTTGACATGCATCGCTGTGAAAAAATAATTTTGTATAGTCAATTACGTGTATAATAAAACCCCTACTTTGTAATTCCGATTTTCTTTATGGTTTCGCTGAAAAAAAAATCACAAAACATGCCATTTATTTTGCCTCTAGAATGGCCTAAGGCCTTAACAGTCTGCCGTACAAAAATGAAACCTACTTTGGTCAATAGGAAATTTATCTGGGGAAAAAAATTCTGCAGACAAAATTCCTGTTAGCCTAATTGTTTCACAGATAATCGTTCTCAAATGACTAGGTCCATATTTGCTTAACCTGCCCCGATAGTCGGCTTAGTTGAGCATGAGTATGAGGTAAGTTGGGCAAAGTAAGAATTGCATAAAAAAATCAGATGTATGCAGCATGATTTGGTACAATGCAGTAATAAACCAACAGATGCTTGTTAACTAGTTAAGTTTTGAAACATTAACATTAATTGCAATGAACTTTGAAATATTTTTTCTCATACAATGGTAGAAGAAAATCTTTTAATCACGTTTTTTTGTTTAATTTGGGTGCAAAAATACTGAAACGTCCCGTGTTACCATCTCGTGCGCCTCATGACAACGAGCGATTGCGTGATGTGTTACCCTCCCCCATATCACTCTTTCCGCCATTTGATGCACCCGCGTGCAGTGCTCAGTTTTCCAGATATTTCGATTGCCCAACTTATCCGACTGCTCAACATTCCCCTCTCTACTCTACGAGGAACATCACTATGTTGTCCATTTGCGATTTCGTTAAATCGCATCCGGTAGATCATAAAAAAAAATCATTACATCCGTATTTTTATAATCGGGTGAAAAACAGTTTTGATCATTCAATTAGAATGAACCATTGAGAATGGATCATTCGATTTGGAGATCAGGCGTTTTTTGCATACCGCGAGCGTTGTACAAATTGTTGATGGCATTGTGATAAAGCCATCAAGGTATTTGGGATGCCTGACATTGGGTGGAGATCTGGCGACGAGGGCGGACAGAAGGGTATAACGCGAAAGGGATGAGGATCCAATAACGTGCGTTCCCGTTTCCCTATTCCCGTTCAGCTCGCCTCTCCCAGTTGCATCGATCATCGAGACTATGAGAAAGCCGCAAACACCTTCGACCGCGCCTTCGCTGAGACGTCATGAAAGTTCTCCCCCCTTGTGAGCTGGACAACGGTGGATAACGTGCTGTCCAGGCGGAATGCTACCCCGCTATTGGGCCATCGGCTTCTCAATTCCAGAATTCCTCTCGAATTTCCCTTCATACCTTCCCCTCGCGCATCTACTTCCCAACTAGGCTGTCTTATGAATCGACGAATCGTTCTCTCATCCCTCTCAGCCTTCTTCCGTGCTGCTGCGGCAATATATACCTCGGAGAATCGTTTGGAACTTGAGAGCATTGGGGAGCCTTCGAAGAGTACCGGCAGTACTTTTTCCTCGGAATGGCTATCGTAACGCAAACGCGTCCAGAATCCACCATTTTCCAATATAAGAAGAATGAAATAGGAACGACAAACGAGGTCGTTATTAATACTCCAACCTATCAAGAGCCTAAAACACTACATTGGCGACGGTCACTCTGTCTTTTATTGACGCAGAAATGTGACCAGGCATTCCCTACTTTGTGTCGGGCCCTGGGCCAGGCTTGCCTCGTGTGATTCACCTGACGAGACTTTTACATGGAACAGACCGGGCAGAGCACAAAATCATCTTTCTGCAGCTTAAGGCCTTAGGCCACTCTGGAGGCCAAAAAAGGGCATATTTTGTGATTTTTTTTTTCAGCGAAACCATAAAATAAATCGGAATTACAAAATAGGGGTTTTATTATTTAATTTGAATTTAAAAAATTAAATAGATACATTTAGTGGATTTAACTAAATTGTTTTTTTTCAACAGATGAAACCGAATCACAGATTTATTAGGAACAAATAAAATATTTAGTTATAAAACGATATTAAATAGATCTTGATTTTCATAAATAAATATATTTAAAATAAATCATTTTAATAATGGGATGCAATAGGAAAAAAAATGTTTTTACGAAAAATCTAGTTAATTCAAATGAAAAAAAAAAATCAAATAGCCGCATCTAGTTAATGTCAATAGAATTTTTATGTCAGTGTACTTTATCCATTCGCCAGTTTATTGCTCCTACACTTTTCTCGTCTATTCTCGGCCAGTTACGGAAAAAGGAAACGGGGGATCGGAGCCTGGCCTAAGACCCTGTTACATGGCGAACCTGATCCCCGTTGGGAGGCCTGACCATTGCCTGCTATTATATAGGAAAGGCAGATAAGGGGCAATACTTTTTCCGGCCACAAATTTCTCCACGGGTAGTTTTCTACTTTTGAAATTGAAAGAATATTCAAAAACTTTTTTATCGATGTTACGAAGATTCCCTAACGATTCTGGGAGAGCAGGACCCAACAAGGGTGAATAAAGTATCGCGAGGCTGGACCGAGCATGGCGTAGAAACGCCCGGTATCGTTGAGATCGTACTTAACGAGCGGCCAGGTAGTTCTTCATGTATAAAACTTTACCTCTCGTCTGATACGCGAACGTGGGAAGGACGGTGTTCTAGACACACACGTGTATCGTATATACGTATATATTAACGTTCCTGATACAAGAGCCCCCAACCTGTAACTCGACTTTCCTGCCCCGAGCGAGTACGAGCGAGCGACGGGAGGGAGAAGGCTTGTTAAAGTTAGATTATAAAACAGTGCCTCAGGTCAACTGGCGTATGTTGTCTAACGACTTTTGCCAGATGACTGTCCGCGTGTATCCTCGACGAGCCCATCTTGCGCATCACCGCTGCACGATTCCATTTGCAAGCAACAAATGAACAGTGAATAAACGGGACTAATCAACTCAGTTAAATATTCAGCCTTCATCGACACAGGTATACCACAGTTTCCCCGTGCCCTCGTGTGCGATGAAGTGATGCATTAGGGAACGAGTGATTGTGGGCAGCTGAAAAAAAAAAGGAAACAGCACGATGACAGCTGTCAGAAGAAGAGTAAAAGTTAAGCTGAAAGCTTATTATAAGCACGGAAGGGTCTACGAAGAAATATTGGTAAAAACAATGTACAATCGGGTTATTAAAGTTCCATAGGACTTTTATCCAATGCGGATGGCTTTTCGATCTCTTTGGATTGACATCTGTATCAGTCATGATTGTATTTTCCTCCCCGGCCGTTTTCCTTTTCATTTGGGCGAACGGTGATCCAATCGATTAATCCCCTAACGTCCGATTTCCCTTCGAGCGCAGCACGCCTCGTCACCCTCCGTTATTTTGTTCACCTCTGTACACCTGACTACTCGCCCGACCGCTGAGTTCCAATCGACTCTGGGTAAACATTAGCTCAACGCCAGGGCTTTTCGGGAAATCCGTTTTTTTTTTCGCCCATCCTGCATGTTCTCGGGTTAATTACAGCGCCGTGCAGCCTTTGGCGAGGCTTTTTCGTGCCACGGTACTCCCACGAGACACCCCAAAATTACGTAGGAACGAAAAATGTACAGTTTTCAAAATGACCATTATCGGCGTTTTTTTTTTCTGCAATATATTTTATCGTCGCACTAAAAAGGGAAAAAACAAACGGGGGAAGAGGGATGAACATGCGGAATAAAATCTATCTATCTGGGAGGTGTGTAATCCCGATTGAGAAATCAGGATCCTAGTCCAAATCTGACTGTATCCGTGATAATATTTCTGCACGAGTAACCATGACTATGAAGTATTGTTGTCTCCTCAGTGAAAGATAAAATAAAGTTAAAATATTGTTGAAGATACCATACATTTCTTTCAGTGTACCTAAATTCAATCAGCAGCATTCGTTCTCTGATTGGCTCTCAAGAAGGATAAGAATTACCCAGGGCGTATAACCCTTCGTGACAGAGATTCGTAACGGAAACTTACTGAAAAGGAGGGCGCGAGAGAGAGAGCGAGAGAGAGAGAGAGAGAGAGAGAGAGAGAGAGAGAGAGAGAGAGAGAGAGAGAGAGAGAGAGGGGGGAGAGAGAGAGAGAGAGAGAGAGAGAGAGAGAGAGAGAGAGAGAGCACGGACAAGAGAGCCTCGTAAAACTTTTGCCCGATGGTTCGGCGAGAGTTCCTTGACGAATTTCTTTTATACGTGTACATATAGCTATATAAGCCCACGAACCTATCTATTTTCCATTCGTTCAATTTTCCCTTTGCCGTGCTATCGGTGGTTCTTCGATTCTCTGTAATTTCTCTTCTTCATCTTTCTTCGACAAATTAATGAGATTGCTATGCGTCTCGTAGCCTCATACCCCGCACATCCTTCTCGTCTCCTCGCCTCCTTTTCTATCTCCAAGTTCGATCCTTTAGTCGCATTCCAACGTCTTTGAGTTCCGTTTCCCTTTGCGGGGTAGCACATTCCCCGCCTAGGCAAAGACTTTCAGCTCCGCGACCACCACCGTCTCTTCTCGTTCTTTATTTTCTCGCGTCTCAGCCGTCACAGCGAGATCGAAGAAAAACATTCGTATTCCGTTCGCGTCTTGGCCAAGGACGCGCAGAAATATTCGGTTAATTCCCGCGAGATCCCTCTCCCATAATATTTGCAATTTTATTCGTCGTCCCATCGAACTTCCCAGCCCCGAACTACGCTCGCAATTGACTAAGCTCCTTGCTGGATAAATAATTAGAGTGATGGGATTCGGAAGAATTTAATTACTTATCGCGACACAAAACCCTCTGGATTTATCACGCGAATTTCTCGAGTAGTGCCGTTGAATTTATTCACAAAATATTGTTGAAAAAAAGGTTCATCTTTTTTTTCATAATGTTTATCATTATTTTACTATTTCGGCCACCATGATATTTGTTTTTGGTGTTGATTCTTTGCTGCGCCAGGAGTGACGGTTTCCTCGAAAAAAAAAAAAACACTAAATTTCATTTCCTTCGAACCTCGGCCTGTTGCACTTGCATTTTCTATTTAATTAAATTATATATTTATATTTCAATTAAATGTTTCCCTCAATTACAAACCACTCCAAGAAAAATCGTACATGCAACTTCAATAAAAAAATTGTCCAAGTTGCATATACTTCGTTCTTCACCGCAATAAAATTAGGGATGTTCGATCGTCTGGAAAAAAATCGATTTTGGAATTGATTCTCAATCGGATGTCTGAGAATCGATTCTGCAAAAAATCCAAACGTAAAAGATCGATCTTGCAAAAATCGATTTTTAAAAATATTTTATGGTTTAAAAAAAAACCCAAAAAGCTGAAACGTACGCGAATAAACTAAACTGCACATTCTGAACAAAGAAAGGCATACATCGTCAATCCTTCAAGGCTGAAGTCGCTTTCCTGGTGAAAAAAAATGGATTTGCGCCGCTTCTCTGATGCGTTTTCGAAATCCTATTCCGACATTCGATTCAATATTTTACATGCCTCGGAAAATAATCGTTCGATGGTACAGGCATTGCTGCAATAGACAAATAATATTTGTTCATTGTAGCAACGTCAGAACGATTATTGTCCATCTGGGCAAAAAATCGGTTCTGGCTTAGAAAAATCGATTATGAAAAAAATTCGGACGACGGAGAATCGGTGCAAAAAATCGATTTTTCTCGTGAAGATCGATTCAGAATCGAACATCCCTAAACTTAAAGTTTAGGGATATTCACTCTAGAGACAAAAAAAAAGAGCATATTTTGTGATTTTTTTTCAAGGAAACCATCAAATAAATCGGAATTACAAAATAGGAGTTTTATTATACACTTAATTGACTATACAAAATTATTTTTTCACAGCGATACATGTCAAAATGGCGACTGTGCAACATTTTTCCGATGACGACCTTATTTCTGGAAGGTCAACGGCTGGACCAACAGCTCCTATAATTTTTGAGTTATGACGAAACACTGAAGTTTTTTCGATTGTATATAAGAATAGCTATAGAAGTAGGTAGGATTTTTTTGATATATTGTTTTTTTTTGTCAAATTGGCGCATTTCTAAAACAAAAAGGATAAAACGCCATGGAAAAATCATCAGAAAATTGTTTATAAAAAAGGAACTAGGCAATACGATAAAAAAGAAATGAAGAAAAATGTAGTTTTGAGATAAACGCGTTTAAAGTTAGTAGAAAGTCACGACATAAATCAAGAGGGGTTGCGCTAGAATTCGAAAATCGAGTACTTAGAGATTTTTCACACCCATAATCTTTTGGAATATAATTTTATAGGTACTAAGGTACATTTTTAACAAAAAAAGTCGATTTTAGGAAAATTCTAGAGTGGCCTAAGGCCTTAAGATCCAAATTAGTAAGTAAATTTTTCTAAAAAAATATAAATGCCAAACAAAGCCAAACATTCATATAAATCGAACTAATCATTTGGTAGATAAATAAATACGCTGTTGAAATCGCGGCACCGCTTATCGATCGAAAAAAAAACGATTTTCGCAAAAAAAAAAAGGACAGAAGTACGAGAGAAAGCTGGCACGTCCTCATCCGTTATCCTTCGGTGGCGGTAAAGAAAAGAAAAGAAGAAGAAGAAAAGCGCGAGCTCGAAATGGAAAAGAATGGTGAGCAATGGCGACCGAGGGGGAGAGGAGAGGAGGGGCGTGGGGGGCGAGATTCGTTCGAGAATAAGGGTGGAAGCGCATATAAATTCCGCATCGAAACGAGTTTAAAATTGCCGGGTAATCCAGCGGAGTGTCCTCCGGGCATCTCCACAGGCCTGTCAAAGTTTTCAGGATATGAATGGGCGGCAAAGCAAGGGTCGTAAGGTATGGTTGGGTTACGAAAGTTAGCCAATGCGGACTCTTTCGCGCAGCCATGTTCGTGTGGACTTTACGATATCGCTGCTATAAGGTAAACCGAAGGGAGATAGACGTCTGTGAGGAAAAGGTGGACGGTAGAATGCTGCCGAAACGAGAGGATGAGAAATTCTGGATTTTCCTTTCCCTTGCGAATTACACTTTTACCGCGAATTTCGAGAATCGTTCTCACAGTAAGCCTTAAGGGAGGACACCACTGTGACGGCTTCAAAAAATCAATTTTTTTTTTACATTTTCTTGTAGTATGTACTTTCAAAAATATGTATACCAAAAATTATTTTATAATTTATAAAAATGACAGAGTTACAGCACTTTTTGTAGGAGGACGTAGAGCGGCAGCCCTTGTCGACCGTATTTCATAGAGCGTTTTTGCTCGCAATCACTTTTTTCGAACTGGTGCGGACCATAGCTCGAGTAATAATAGTCGGACATGTCAAATTTTTGCACGAAATTTTTTGTAATTGTAATAGCTATCGTTGACTGAAGAATCGAACATCCCTAAACTATAAGTTTAGGGATGTTCGATTCTTAATCAATCTACATGAGGAAAATCAATTTTTTGCATGAATTCTCTGTCGTCCGATTTTTTTCGTAATCGATTTTTCTAAGCCAGAACCGATTCTTCGCCCAGATGGACAATAATCGTTCTGACGTTGCTACAATGAACAAATATTATTTGTCTATCGCAGCAATGCCTGTACCGTCGAACGATTATTTTCCGAGGCATGCAAAATGTTAAATCGAACGTCGGAATAGGCTTTTCTAAAACGCATCAGGGAAGAGGCGCAAATCCATTTTTTTTTTTTCACCAGAACAGACACTTCGGCCTTGAAGGATTGACGATGTAGGCCTTTCTTTCAGAATGTTCAGTTTAGTTTATTCGCATACGTTTCAGCTTTTTGGGTTTTTTTTTAAACCGTAAAATATTTTTTTAAATCGATCTTTGCAAGATCGATCTTTTACCGTTTGAATTTTTTGCAGAATCGATTCTCAGACATCCGATTGAGAATCAATTCCAAAATGGATTTTTTTCCAGATGATCGAACATCCTTAATTTTATTGCGGTGAAGAACGAAGTATATGCAAATTGGACAATTTTTGTATTGGAGTTGCATGTATGATTCTTCTTGGAGTGGTTTGTAATTGAGGGAAACATTTAATTGAAACAAATATATCATTTAATTAAATAGGAAATGCAAGTGCAACAGGCCGAGGTTCGAAGGAAATGAAATTTAGTGTTTTTTTTTTTCGAGGAAACCGTCACTCCTGGCGCAGCAAAGAATCAACACCCAAAATAAATATCATGGTGGCCGAAATAGAGTGGCCTAAGACCACTCTAGAACTCTTGAACCAGTTGGTTCACAAGGCATTACAGCTTGACTACTAGACGCATAGTTTAGTTATTATTTTTAATCGATCCCGATAATTATTATGCCACAAATTCTTTAATCAAGCAATTTATACTGATTCACCCCAACAATAGCAAAGTCTGGGAGTATTGGGGAAATCGCTAATAAGGAATCTACAACTACATCCCTTGAAGGCCTTCACTTGGTCTACGTACTTAGACCATAGTTTTAGTCAACCTACCTACCCTACCATTCCCTAATAGGGGCCCGGTGCGGCGATTTTACGGAAAACCCTACTGTGGAATCCACAAATAATCCATTGAAGGCACCGAATTGTATTAGTTATATTTCCACTTTCACCAATTTGCTCTGCCAATTTTCCGCACAGGGGTCCTCAAAATAAATTTAAAAATCTATAGTGAAACGCCTTAGCGAGAGTACTATCTTAATAAATGTGACGAATTCAACTCGTATATAGCTTGTCAGACACTTCGTACTCCCGCATCTTGTCGTCTGTTCGACCATACGTACACTCTATATACAGCCAACCGCGGGAGTAAAGTTACGTGCCATCCGGAATATTTTCCTGACAGGAAGAAAGGAATCTCATTAATTTGCTCCGGAGGGTTCTTCTGGTTACTAATTCTCCCTATCTCTCTCTCTCTCTCTCTCTCTCTCTCTCTCTCTCTCTCTCCCTCTTCCGCTTTCCCACGTCACGTCGAAACTTTTCACCAACCTAGAAACGTACCGCAGATATCATCCCCTGAGAAATCTCCTCCCCCCCCCCAATCTCTCCACACGAAAGAGCGTAAAACTGCAAACTGCTACGAAAACCAGCGAATCAAACACAGCCAACATACACGCGTCTATAGTCCCGAAATATCTCGGAACGTCTCGAGCTCCATTGGAATTCCACTTTTACTTTTGGCCTCCTCTTAGCGGGGCAAGTTTATCATGCCAAGGGGGGTGCGGTGAAACTTCTGATGTGACGCCCGTTCGATGTAATTGCAAGAATATTCCCTCGGCACAGGAGCTCTCGTTATACGACAGTATTCGATAATTAAGGACGGTGTTGGATCCGATGAACTCGGGCCCACAATCGAACGAGGGGAATTTCCTAACACCGAGAATTATATTGATATTTTACGGGAATTCCTTAGGAAGAATGTGACATTTCTCCACACAGTGATTCTGCCCAGAAACGAGAATGAACAGACAACTTTGCGACGAAATTTGCTGAATTGCTTTTTACAAAGTTGTTTTTTTCTTTCGGTTGGAATGCAAACTTTATTTTTCCTAGAACCTGCCATTTTCGCAATTTTGAAAATTTTGAAAAACTATCCGGTCATAGGAAAGTTTGGTTTTTATAATGGAACGTTTAATTTCAATAATGGAATGCAATAGTAAAAATTTGATTTCACGCAAAATCTAATTAATTTAAATGAAAAAAAAAAAAACAAATAGACGCATCTAATTAATATCAATAGAATTCTGTCAGTGCAAGCTTATGCTTAATCCGATACATAATGCACAGGTATATGTCATACATGCTCCTGAACAACATTTATTCTGGAAAGAGTTCCAATCTGCCTGTCGAACATTGAAGGATGAATTTGCCTAATTGATACAAATTTAATTCGATCCAAACGAGAAACTATACATATATATGTGTGTGTGTGTGTGTGTACGAGTTGGTACGAGAAAGAAGCTCGAAGTATCCAAACGCCGAGTAAAAGAGGTTGGTGGACCCGTTGATGGAGATCCAAACGAAGGTCGAGAGAGTACCTCGGCATCCCTCGGTTAAACGATCGGCGCTCATTCCCCACACCGTGAGAACTCTTTTCCACCCGAGCCCTTTCCCTCACACCGGTCACTGCCTCGGCTGTCGATTGTCGGAAGGTTCGATATCGTCGTATCGACTTCCGCTGTCGCCGACGGTATTGTTACCTCGCCGTGTCTCCTTCATTTTTTTTTTACTTTCGTTCTTTAAAAAAAAATCTTTCTCCAATTTTTTTCCCATCTCACTCGTCTCGTTCTTCATGAATTCAGGCTACATTGAGCATGGACCGCTACAGGGAGATACACGGGAGAAGAGCGATAGGTGGAAAGAGCGAGAGAGAGAGAGAGAGAGAGAGAGAGGGATGGAGGCGGGCACGATCTCCGCTTGGTAAGCTTACTCGACCGGAAACTCGATTCCCTGTCGGAACAAGGTCTTACGGTTATGCCTCTGTGGAGACTGCCACATCGCGAGTAGAGAGAAAGAGAGAGAGAGGGGGAGGGGGAGAGAGAGAGAGAGAGAGAGAGAGAGAGAGAGGGAGGTAGACAGAGAGAGAGAGATGAAAAGAAGGTAGAGAGAAATGAGAAAGAGCCTGGTTTGTCAGAGAGACCGGATCGACACGCAACCGTCTCCGCCGCATCGAGACTTAAAAGCTCGAATGCGGGTACTTGACGCTGGAAAAAGCATCGCGGAACGTGTATATATATATATACGTGTAAAGATCGACGAGAGACGAGAAAGGTGCGCGTAGATGTTGGTTTGCTGATCCAATCAACCAGAAGCCAATGAATGTTCGGAAAATTAAAGAGTTTCTGTAGTAAAAGTTTATCCAACTGGACAAAAATTTGAAACAAATGCGTGTCGGGCCTCGTTCTATTAGGATTCATATGACCAATTCATTTCTTTCAATTCATTTCTTTCAAAATAGATATTTAATTAGGTAATGATTTTTTTTCTTAGTTCTTAGGTAGTACTAAACTCAAACCAAATGGGATGACGATAGCTAAAGAAATCTTTGTATACTCCTGATGTAATTTGACAAATGATAGTTCTTGATATAATAATAATACATGAATTATTTTAGAATTTTTCACTAAATAATTTGGTAGTACAACTTATGCGTATGCTGCCAAATGCGATTACCTGCAGCGTCGAATTAAGAAAAGAAAAAAAAAAAAAGATGGAAGGAAAGTTGCAGATGCGCTCGCGGACGTTGACGAGGGTCACGCTCTACGTGGCAACGAAGTAGAAGAAAAAGGAGCGAGAGAGAGAGAGGAGGAAGGAAGACGTCGGTATTATCTTGAGCCTCGATCGAACCTTCCACCAACCTCGTGAGGAATCTTAATGGATCCTAGGGATTGCCGGAGGGGCATTTACGCTTTTCCCCTCCGAACCTTAT
Organism: Ophion ventricosus; assembly: GCA_963932345.1. Lineage (NCBI taxonomy): Eukaryota > Metazoa > Arthropoda > Insecta > Hymenoptera > Ichneumonidae > Ophion > Ophion ventricosus. Next base: position 15,799,056 of record OZ010723.1, on the reverse strand, counting down.
CACTCCTAACCCCTCCCTGCTTCTTCGCTCTCCCTCTTTTTCAGGCCGGCAAATATAAAGGTAATTGCACGTCTAATCTTCCCGATGCGCCCATTCCTGCAGCGGACGAAAAAATAAAGTGAAAATAAAAACACGACGCGATCTTCTGGTAATTTGTCATCTTTGATTACGAAAGATAAATTGCTGGATCTTCTATGCGGTCTTCTATCTTCTAAAAAAAATTAAGTACATACGTTTAGTGGATTCAACAAAAAATTTTATTAAACAGATGAAACCGAATCACAGATTTATTATGAATAAATAAAATATTTAGTTATTGGACGATATTAAATACATCTTGATTTGAATAAATAAATATATTCAAAATAAATCATTTCAATAATGGAATGCAATAGGGAAAATTTGATTTCACGATAAATCTAGTTAATTTAAATGAAAAAAAAAAAAAAAAAAAAAAACAAATAGACGTATCTAGTTAATAACAATAGAATTTTTCTGTCAGTGCAGCAATACTCCAAAAATTAAACGACGACATTTCTATCGTCTTAATTTCTTCTAAATTACTTCATTTCCGGAAGTGTTACACCATGAGGATATGTTTTGTAAAATCTCGTTAAATCCTAAAACATACATCCATAAATTCCTAAACGTTTCTCCATTTTCGAGTCTTCCGTATTTCGTTTCCGAGTCTTGAAACAAAAGGTAGACGATCCCAAGCGCTCTTCTTCCGCGAGGAAGGAAAAACGATAACAGCAACGAGGTAATAACAAGCAAATAAAGGAGAGAGAGAGAGAGAGAGAGAGAGAGAGAGAGAGAGAGAGAGAGAACGTAAAGAAAATGGTGGAAGTAATAAGCAAACGTTATTACCACCGTCGTATAGACCATGATTTAATCGATGGAGTATAAAATTATTATCGGCAGTGTGTACGCGCCAGGTGGTTAATGGAGTCGGGGAAACAAGTGAGGCACGAAGAGAGCGGCAAAAGATAGCACATCGATATACCATGCATCCCTCGGTTCAGTGGGATAAGGGCTCAATTCATGTGGAACTTAATGCTCGAGTTTTTCAAGTTTAGGTCCCCTACGTTGCTCAACCGTTCACGACATAAATATCCGTATAAGTGTGTGTGTGTGTTGGTTGCACGTAAATAGAAGAGAGCAGGTCGACGACGTCGATGATTCGAGCCGTGAGAGCGAGCAGCACCTGCCGGAACGTGCGCAGGAATGCATCGTGCAGCTTCGTTTCGTGTGGATCCCTCCGATAATTCCATTCAGTAGTTCTCTCTCTCCTCTCTTCTCTCTGTCTCTCTCTCTCTCTCTCTCTCTCTCTCTCTCTCCTCTCTCTCTCGCTCTCTCTCTCTCCTCTCTCTCTCTCTCTCTCTCTCTCTCGTCTCTCTCTCTCTCTCTCTCTCTCTCTCTCTCTTTCTCTCTTCCCATCATTCCGCTGCTGCACTGAGAACGTTCGAGCTGCACCGTTACATCACAGAGTCAATATCACATAGTACGCGACCTGGTATAGCCCGCTATGAAACGCTATATACAAACTGCACTTCCAGCATTGATCGACCTTGTGGCTGTGCCACACGAGGATTATGTGCAAGGATATGCCTACATCTTTCACCTTCAGAGTATCACTTGTTCCAGGCGCTAGAGAACAGTTTGAATATAAAAGCTTCAGTTCCCTGGACGTCTTACAAAAAACACCACTTTGATGACTTCTTTGCTCAAAGATCTCAGGACTTCTGTGAAAGAAGCATAATGAAGCTCGTAGAGAGATGACAGAAAGTCATTGAACAGAATGGAACATATTTAGTTGATTAAAATCGCTTTTTTTTGGTAAATAGTTTGCGTTTGAAATTTACTCGATTTTCGCTACATAATTATGCATAAATCCAATCTATAATATATATATATATGTATATATAATTCCGTAGCGAAAATCGAGTAAATTTCACACGCAATTTACTTTAAAAAAATTAATTTGTTAAATATTTTGGTATTGTACTATTATAAATTAAATATTTAATAAAATATCATCATATTTTTATATTTACTAAAATATTATATACTATTTTAGTCAATATTTACCAATATTTCCTTTTTTGAAAAATATTTTGCGTTTGAAATTTACTCGATTTTCGCTACGGAATTATATATATATATATATATATAATTATATACTACGGAATTATATATATATATATAATAATATAATAATAATTATAAATATTTTAGTAAATATAAAAAATATTATATAATATTTTATAAATATTTATTTATAATAGTATAATACTAAAATATTGACCAAATTAACTTTTAAAAGGTAAATATTTTGCGTTTGAAATTTACTGGATTTTCGCTACGAAATTTTGCATAGATCCAATATATATATATATATATATATAGGATCTATGCATAATTCTGTAGCGAAAATTGGGTAACTTTCAAACACAAAACGTGACCCAAATTTACTTTTGGTAAATATTTACTAAAATATTATATAATATTTTGTAAATACTTTAGTAATTATACAATATAATTGTAGTATATTTACTAAAATATAATACAATATTAAACATTTTAGTAAATATAAAAATATTATATAATATTTTATTAAATATTTATTTATAACAGTATCATAATAAAATATTTACCAAATTAACTTTTGAAAAATAAATACTTTGCGTTCGAAATTTACTGGATTTTCGCTACGAAATTTTGCATGCATCCGATATGTATATATATATATATATTGGATTTATGCATAATTCTGTAGCGAAAATCGAGTAAATTTCAAAAGCTGCAATATATATATATATATATAGCATCCTCTTGATGAAGTCCATGCGTTAGTCATGTAAATTCTAGTAACGAGTTGATTAAATAAAAAAAGAAGTTGTATACAAAACCTCGAATATTCTCGCTGTAAAATACATTTTTAGAGAGAGGAAGAGAGAGAGAAAGAGAGAGAGAGAGAGAGAGAGAGAGAGAGAGAGGAGAGAGAGAGAGAGAGAGGAAGAGAGAGAGAGGGAGAGAGAGAAAGAGTTAAAATCTAGCGAACGGAAAGTAAAGTCTGCGGATCCTCCTGTCGTCTTTGATATTAGACGACTCTATGAAATTCATCATGAGCAATTTTCGACGGATTTATCGTCGTCGTCGTCGTCGTCGTCGTCGTCGTCGTCGTCATCAAGAATAAGGATTTCCCCCTCGCTCTTTAAGTCTCTCATTCTTCCTCGCTCATATATCCTCGTGTCTTCTTCTTTTTTTTTTCGTTACCGCGTCTCTTATACATGCCGCACGATATCACGTCTTTCGAGCAAACACGATGGTACGTGTAGTAATAACCGTGGGGGAGCCACGGAATTACTCTTTTTGCCTCTTTGTGCACTCTCGGACGCCATCTTTGTCCCTTCCTTCTTCATCCTTATTCCTAGCTTTCTCGAGGACTCGTTTTTATTTCATTCCCCGTCTCCTTCCGAGCGTACATTTCTTTTTCTCTCATCTCTTCATCCGCAAAATTACCGTTCATTCGGGGAGGGAGGCTTTTCGAACGAGCCGGAGAGTATCGCGCCGTATCCGTACACGAGAAGAAGGAGCCGAGAAAATGTTTGGGTTAGGTAAACTCTTGATCGCGGGCGACCCTCGTCGCCCCTCCAGGGTTTTATACGGTCTGCACCTAATTGGAAAGAAATTGCATTTCTCCCTCGAGTGTTTTCCGCGATTGAAAATCCCTCGGGTAGCAGCTAGGTCCGCCCCCCCCCCCCCCCCCAAGGCGCCTACGAGCCTACTCAACCTCAAAATGAATAATAATAATAATAATAATAATAATAACGGAAGGTATAGTGGTAATTGAAACTTTCATGGTTCGGACAAAATTACGATTTTAGTACTGATTTCTGGCATGGCTCAACGAACGTCCTCTTCGATTGGAGCACCATCTAGAGAATGATTCGTATCACTAAGAAGTTCCCGTGCAGAAGTTTCATAGGGATACCTAAGTTCCGATCAGATCCCTTTAGGGATATGATACGGATTCCCTAGAGGAGGTATCCTCATCGGAATCCAGATGGCGCCTACTACGTAACCACAAGGTGGAGATATCGTGGCAAGAATTTCGAAATACCTATTAAATACGTTTTTTTTTTTTAGCAAATTAAATACATATTTTCTTAGTTCGAACGATCTCCATTTAATTTAAAGGTAATTACTTAGAATAAATAACCTATATCACTTTTCTCCAGGAAATATAAGCCTTTCAAGGTCTATATATTGTTTTTTTCGAAATTTTTTATTAACATTCGGTTTTAATATCACAAAAGATCCATTGTAAAAAAAAATCGAATTTTTTTTTAACAATTCAATGATAAAATTGTGCAAGACGAGTCGCTTATCATTTGACTTTCCTTGTTGTTTAAGGAATAGAAAGTCACTGGAGAGCTGACGGTGCCACGTCTTAGGGTCTTACACACACGTTTCCCATATTATAAAGCCGCCCTTTTTGTACCTTCCCTTCTCAGCCCTTTCATCGTCCTTTTCATGCGGAATAACGAAGCACGAGGAGAGAGAGAGAGAGAGAGAGAGAGAGAGAGAGAGAGAGAGAGAGAGAGAGAGAGAGAGAGAGAGAGAGAGAGGGAAAGTGGAGCTTGGAAAGGGATTGAAGAAAGGAGAAAAAAAAAAAGTCTCGAGCCTCCGAGCTACGAAAAAGCTCCCGATATACGTTTCAATGTGTTTGTGTGCCCATCTAGGTGTGCTCTCTCTCTCTCTCCTCTCTCTCTCTCTCTCTCTCTCTCTCTCTCTCTCTCTCTGACTTTTGCTGTGTGCACAGGCGTTACTCTGTGAATGACTTACGGCAGTGCGCTCGAATGAGGATCAGATTTTTGCCCGCTTCTTCTATATACATATATATATATATATATATATATGCATGAACGTAGCCTTTACCGTGGCAACGTCGAGAGAGCAACGGTGCGGCATAGAGACTGCAGAGAGAAAGAGAAAGAACATCACCAGAAGGCAAAAGAACGAAGCATCGGAACATATAGGCCGTGTCCTCGACGTTGCTGCTATAACCGCGATCAAAGGCTTCAAAGGGGCTATGTGTTTTCTCGAATTAGGCCGTGAATACCCTCTCGCCAGTTCGCTCCGCAGAAGCCTCCCCCCCTCTTCCTTGTCCGAGCAGCCTACTCTGATTAAGACGCCAAGAAAGAGCCGCTTGTTGCCTATATCTCGAACTATACGTGTATATGTGACGACTCGTATACTTTCAGCGGATGCAACGTCATCATCTTGCCATAACATGTATCTTACTGCGGCGATAGTCTTCGGATCGGTGAGAGAATAGATAACGAAGAACCATCGCAGGGGTCTGCGTAAGCTTGACATTTTTTAAAACACGTTTTTAGGGCTCCGTGCTCATAGGGCAAAACGGAGCCCTATTGTTTTCGTTCTGCTGTCTGTCCGTCTGTCCGTCCGTGTGTCACGAGTCTCTAGCACGTAAACGGAATGAGTTACAGACCTGAAACTTTGGATATTTTGTGTAGAATGTTGACCGAAAACCGAATATTGAATTAGAAATTTAATTAAATTATTTTTCTTGGGATGTGGCCCATGTATGAAAAAGGAGCCGAAAAAAACGTCTCGCCAACTGGCCTCAAGAGAGGCTTGTGAAAATGAGCTGGTCAAGTTGTTTACCAATAGGGACGAGGACTTCTTCAATCGCGAAATTATGAAATTGCCTTCAAAATGGACAAAAGTTATCGAACGAAACGGCGCATATTTGATCTAAATCGGATAATCCTATGTTAATTTCATCGTTGACATAAAGCGAAAAAACGCTCAGAACTTTTTACGTCATCCAATACATATATATAGTTCCATCACCTCAACCTAACGTGAAGATACCAGACCGTATCGTTCGGATGGTGCTTCAGCTAGTTTTATCAAGGTTCGAGAAAGGGAGGATGCTCGTGAAGGTAAGTCGTCCGATTGACCCGAATTGCTCGCACGCCCCGTAGACAATCTCTGTGAAGGGTCCGCCCGAAATTACCAGCAACACTATAGTGTTATTCTCATCCGTGTGTACCTGTCGTCCTATCTCCCGGCTCCCGAACGAGGCAACTTCGTTATGGTTGCTCCCCGCAAAGTTACCTTATCGTCAAATTTTCGTAACGTTCCCAACGAAACGGCACTTACCTCCTGTGTATGGGAAATTTCGTGGCTAAGAAAAAAACCAAAAAAAAAACCAAAAAAAAATGCAATGACACAGATTTTTCTCTCAATCATAGGCTGTGGTTAAAAATATGTTTCGACATCAGGTATTTATTTTATTTTTTCGTGGCCTATTTTTTCCCGCACTTACAACCAGCCACTCCAGAGTCTATCGAGTATTTTTAGGCGCTCGATCCGGCAAATTTTTCTCTCGTGAATTTCGAGTGGCTTTTCTTATCCGTAACTTATTGGAGCGCGTGCGATCTTACCCGCCCGTTTGACGCAGCAACGTTGCCATTAAGCGCGGTTACTCGAGCAAATGACGACGGAAGAAAAACGTACGGGAGGCCTGTTTTTATTTTTTTTTTTTTTTTTTTTTTTTTCGTCTTCAACCCTCGTTCTCTTTTCATCCCCCGACTTGTTCAACGACTTATATTTTCTCTCGACGTAGGAGAACTATAGGAACCGAGCTAAGACGCCTAAAAAAAAAAAGAGAAAAGGGTCTTGCTGGCTTTTCTCGTCCCTCTCTCTCTCTCTCTCTCTCTCTCTCTCACTCTCGCTTGATAGTCTCCCTTCGAATGCGAACACGCGCTTTACTCATCTTTCCTTCTCTTCGGAGCACAGAGTCGAGGAAGTTGCGACTCCTCGGAGAGGGAGGAGATCGAATCGCCGGTCGATAACACGATGTAAGAGCGGAGGAAAGATAGGCAGACGAAGAGAAACCATAAGGGAGAGAGAGAGAGAGAGAGAGAGAGAGAGAGAGAGAGAGAGAGAGAGAGAGAGAGAATGAAAGAGAGAGAGAGAATGAAAGAGATGTCTGGCGCCCTGAGGTAGATTTACGTCGTTCTCGATAAACCTTCGAGATTAAGAGTGAAAAAGCTAGATAGATAGATAAAGAGCAAGAGAGAGAGAGAGAGCGAGAGAGAGAGAGAGAGAGAGAGAGAGAGAGAGAGAGAGAGAGAGAGAGAGAGAGAGAGAGAGAGTGAGAGAGAGTGAGAGAGTGAGAGAGAGAGAGAACAAAGGCACCATATCGAAGATACGCGCACACATTCAGCAACTCTTAATCCACTAGGCTCACTTTGTTTCACCAGGAAAACCGATACCTCCAAAATTCTCCGGCTAGAACAATTTTAGCGATACGTGATGAAATCTGCTGTCCAGAGTCGCCCTCACCACCAATAAGAAGCGCGTTACGAGTCAACAGCACGAAGGAGTCTCCAAAACTTTCAGATCCTTCCGTGTCTTCCAACTTCCTTCTCCTCCCCCCTACCACCTCAACAAAACGTACAGAGTAATAAAGAGAAGAAAAGAAAAATATCGAGCTATACACGACTATCCATAACGTTTCTGTTCCTTGATCCCTCGAGCTTTAGGAAACAGCCGGGGGAGGGGGAGGTCGACCTCATTTTTTTTTTCCTCGGGTATCCTCCCTCGCGCAATGTCTTGCCCATTTCTAGATCTTTGTAACAACGAAAGCTTTCTTTCCCTGGATCCTCGTCGGCAACTCGACTTGCTCGTGAGAAGAGAGAGAGAGCCAGAGAGAGAGAGAGAGAGAGAGAAAGGAAGGAAGAAAAAATAAAAGCTGAAAGTGCAGAGCATAGAAAAAAAAGGACAGTAGACTACTAGATGGGCTCTGGCTGGCGCGTATAACGTCTCTCGGCCGCCAGCGTAACGTAGTGTACGTCGTATAACGACGTCGTTACCCGAGATATACAGACGTCTTGGCCCCGACGTTCACCTAACGCTCTCTCTCTCTCTCTCTCTCTCTCTCTCTCTCTCTCTCTCTCTCTCTCTCTCTCTCTGGGTCATCATCCCTTATACCTCTGGTCCTGGCCTCTCCTTTCGTTATACTAGCATCCTCGTGTTCGCGACACGCCCGCGTTCCCGATTATAGACCATACCAACCCTCAGGCATAACCAAGACACTGCTGGTGGCTTCATGAGCCCCCACCTTGCATACATCAAGCTTACTCGCTCCAACTCCTCAAGTTGGAAGCAAGTGAGCTTGACTCTATTCTCAACCACTTTTATTCCTTCCGTCTCTTGTGTACGCGCTATGTTACACGCCATCCATTTGCTGCCATTCTATTGCCGAAAGAAGCTCTGATCTTTCAGTGTCCTGAAGAGAATTGGATTGTCAGAATGCCACCAGTCGATTACTCTCTTGATAGAAAACATTCATGGGCGCAATCTCTCGATTTGCTTCGGTTGCCTGAACTGACAGTTGATGATCGGCCAGCCACGTACTGCCCGCTGATCACCAAGGGGAAGTCTGTGACGGTTATTGGAAATTCACTATTAACTCTAGAACTCGTGTACCAATTTGTCTAACTTTTAACTCGTGAATGGGGCAGATGGAGCAGTAAAAAGAAACATCCGTACTTGAATATCTTCGTTTCTCGATGAAGATGAGACTGGTGTCTCGTTTACCATTTCGTATTAAACCCGTTTAAGCTTCAAGATGGGCTGAGAATCAGCAAGAAGCTAATTTTTTAAACAGAAAAAAGTCGACTTGTTTTTCTTATTAACAGACCCTCAAATTTGGCACGGCGTTTTAAAGAGGAACGATTGAGCTTGATTTCTGATCAGATCCCGATCGGGATATTATACGAATTCCCTAGAAGGGGTATCCCCTTCGGGGTAGATACCCACCCCGGACACTCTTGAGACCCGTTTTGCCTAACAATCAGCGAGCAACTGATACCAATATAAGCCTGTCTTCATAGTCAGCTAGTGAAAGTGAATTGTGATCACGGTCCCCCGTTGACAATATCGATTTATAGCCTAGAAGCGCACTTTGGAAGTCAACTGGGGTGGGTTTCTACCCCGTACATGAGTTCGAGGGTTAAGACTCATTTTTCTATAGTTTCATCGATTCCCAAATAAACAAAAAAAAAATTACAGGTCGAAGAGTTCATGTAGTCTCGGGAGAAGCGAGAAAAAAGAAAATTCAACTATATTGCCACGGACGCGCGATCCGCTAGGGAGCGTGGAAAATGATTGGGCATAATCGCACAGAGCGAGGCCCATAGGCTCAGCGCGTTACACAGCGCGGACTTTTCCCGAGGCCGCTAGAAACTCGCTCCAAAGAATCGCCCCATTAACGCGATTTATTGTCTGCTTTCACTGCCCACCGAAAATAAAGTATGTATATCGCGTGTGAAAGGGGATGAGACGGGGGTGGTTGAAAGGGGAGATGAGGCGGAAGGGCCAAGGGAAGGACGAAGGGACGAAGCAGCTATACAGTCGTAGGTGTACGCGTAGAACTCGAGAGCCCTCTCGAGGCTCCATCTGATACCGGTATTTCGTTATCTATATTTTGTGCGTGCACTAAAGAGGGGTGGCGAAATCGTGACCGGGGGTTACTCTCCCCGAAGATCGTAAAAATGTTACGTTAAGGCCACTACCATTTTTTTTTTCATCTTGTCGGAAGGGGAAGGCAAAGGAGGAATACGTTGCTGAAAAATTATATTTTGCTCCCTTATCGCGAACATTCCATTTGGAAGTGAGCTACCGTTGTTCTTTTTTTTTTCAATATAATTCTTTATTTCTAGAAGGTTTTTCACGGACTCCGATATTCAAATGCGCCCTGGACTGTCTTAGGCCTTATATATCTTTGAAAAAAAGTGTATCGTTCTTTTTTTCAATTTTTTATTTTATTTTTTTATATATTGTATTATATTAAATATATTACATAATAATTATAATTATTTTATATAATAATATTATATATATAATGATTATATTATAAATATTATAAATATTATTATTATATTATATATGACATATTATATTTATATATTTAAATATTTTTTTCTATTTTCCATTCTATAACGTTTGAATGTCCCGAGAATGATATGCAGAAGTTATTTAAGATGGCTCTACTTTAAAGATTTCATGTAGAAAAATGTTTTAAAAACTTTAAACGCGTTTTTCTTAAAAACATGTTTTCAAAATCGGGCGGACTCGTAGCTCCTACAATTTCCAACCGATTGACTTCAAATTTCAACTTTACCTTCTGAAGTAGATTTTCTAACGAAGTGCGTACGATTTTTACGATCGATTAACAAATATGGTTTTCATAATCAAATTAAGGCCGTTTTTTTTAAGTCGAAAATGCGACTTTTTATTTCCCAAATGGTGCCAAATTTGCGAAAATCAATTTTTTGTAGTAATTCTATGTCCTTCGCTAGCAAAACTCATGTAGAACACAAAAAAAAAATTGTCCTAGGTGTTTACGTACGTCTCCGACGAGTCCGCCCGTGGAGGGCTTCAAAAAGAGGCGTTTTTTTTTCTACCTGCTACTGAGCAGGCATTTTTAATTTTTGGGAAAATAAAAAATTCATTTCAATACCTACATGTATGTTAAATAAACCCCCTTCAAATATCATTTTTATTGTTTTATTAGTATAAAAAAAAACTCAAAAAAAGCCTTTTTTCCAACCACCCAGAAGTATATTAAGGCCTTAAACAGTGACGTATTTTATCCAGACGATACCACCCACCTCGGTAGGTATAGAGCCGCCTAGTACGAAGGTAGTATTAGTAATGTACTGAAGGTACACACGGGAATATATA
>OZ010723.1:15707075-15788071 GCA_963932345.1 Ophion ventricosus | reverse complement strand
GAGAGAGAGAAGAGAGAGAGAGAGAGAGAGAGAGAGAGAGAGAGAGAGAGAGAGAGAGAGAATTCACCAACATCGTACATATATGTCTGAAACTGTGCTACGTTATGTCGATGTATACGCGGGCGAAAGTGCGCTCAGCCCGTGTAATTGAAAAGCTGTCAGGGGTGGGTTGCTGATGGTGATCGTCAGATGGTCCAGCAGCCCCACACCCATGCACGCATACGTCTACGGAAAAATATGATTCTGGAGACAATTCGACTATGAGGCTCGTTCTCGTAGTAGCTTATTGTTCCCATACTCAACACTGTGTAAAAACCCCGATGCCTTCAATATCACCTTCGGATAAAAAGCCGTCGAATGTTTGCATCGTTTTATGCAACGTTTTTTTTTTCTTGTATTTTTCATTTCTTTATTTTACTATAGCTTCCAACCACGGCTTTGCCCGCGTGGAATTGGGCCTATAGAAACTTCATTATCAGTTGCACCCTTTATTAGGGGTTATTTTGAAAAATCCTAAAAAATGCGTTTTATTGTTCCTTCGAAGAATTGTTCAAGCTTCAAGTTGATACACGCAATATGGGGCAGTTTTTCGAAATCAAACGTTTTCGAAATCGCTATTCCGCATTTATCTATATATACATATATCTATGTACACATACACACAGGGGGGGGGGGGGGAGACTGTATCTTCCACTTCGTTTTTCCGTCTCTCCTGTGAATTGCGCTCGGAACCACTAAATGCAATTTCATCGACTGCATCGTCGTCGTGGAGCGAGCGAAGACCGCGGCTTTTACTGGACCAGAGTATAATCGGGGAGAGAGAGAGAGAGAGAGAGACCTCGCGATATAATAGAAAGCGATAGAGTTCCGGGCAGTAGCAAGAGCCTTTTGGGATAGAGCGCGAGAGCGAGAGCACGCCCAACAATGCCTTTAATCAACAATAATTCTGGCGGAGCGTATACGAGCGGCTGGCCACCGTACCAGTGTGTGTGTATTTGTGTATGAACATATATACCAATCCGTGTGTGTGTGTGTGTGCCTGTCCTGAATGTGTGTATATATAAATATACACACACACAAATATAAATATATACACACACACGCGTGTACATATTGATATATATATATATATATATATATATATATATATATGTATTTCTAGATTCTATATAGTATTTTGCTACCCTTTCATGCTCGAGAAACACACAGTTTTGGAAAGGCCAGGCACACAATATGCGCGGAACCCTCCCCCCGCACAATACTCTCGTCTCTCTTTTGCCTTTCCCGTGTCGTTTCTCCATTCGCCCACCCTTCCCTTGCCCCCCCCACCCCCCCCCCCCACGGATATAGAGGGGTGGTCCTCTATATCCGTGGATTCGTAGCTTCGCGCTGACTCGCCATTCCGGCAGAAGAGCACAGAGGGTGAGAGAGAGAGAGAGAGAGAGAGAGCTCGGCGAGAAAAGTGAGCCAAGAAGGAGAGATGGTAATGCCTTGAGGGGGAGAGGAAACAGGGTGAGTCGGGAAAGCCACCCCTGTGAGTTTCCGGCATGAGATCGCTCACTGGAAAATTAACACTGTCCGGATTTTCGTCCGATAGGACGTCGAGAGCTTCATGATGACGTTATATAGCTTTCTACTCCCTCCCTCCCTCTCTCTTTCTCCCTCTCTCTCTCTCTCTCTCTCTCTCTCTCTCTTTCTTTCTCCTTCTTCCTCCACTCTCCGCCACCCTTTCAATCGCCTGTCTCCATTGTGTCACTTCACTCTCTAGTACATAGTAACTAGTGACACTACAATGATAACACGAAGTACGATGAGTCTTGACGTTTTTCCAATTGGTAAGAAAGAAATCCAGATCGGAATGTTCTTGGATCTTTCTAGGTGCATGGATTTTTTTTTTTTTTTTTGAAGATTGAGGCATTTTAGTCTGGAGGCTTAAATTTCCGGCGTTTTTTCAGGGTGGATAAAAATAAGTAAATATTTTTAATATTCATTTTTTTACAGTCGTTTTATTGATGTTTCAAAAACTTACAGAAAAAATATTACGCAAAAAAAAAAAAAAAATTGAAAAAGTAATGGACCTTTTAATGTGGCCACGAAAAAAAAAGGGTTGAAGCAGTCGACATGATTCTAAAGCTCCCATTCGTATGAAATAAAACGAATTTTCTTGATCAATAATAATGCATATTATAACAGGTACCGAAGAGAATGCTTTGTTTTAATGGCGACTGTCTAAAAAACAATTGATTTTTCGCCCTTTTTTTTCATAGTGTTTAATCTTTTTTTTCAATAGTTATAATGATGTCATTATCCTACTGACGCCCAATGTTCTTGGTTCTTGGTTCACGCTATAACGTTGTAAATATTGGGAATTTCAAACTGTCCTTTTAAGGCCTTAAGGCCACTCTAAAGGCGAAAAAAGGCATATTTTGTGATTTTTTTTTCAGCGAAACCATAAAATAAATCGCAATTACAAAATAGGGGTTTTATTATAAACGTAATTGACTAATTGACGAACTTTAAGTTCTAGACTAGAAGACCCCCGTAACATTATTATTATAGAGTCGAGATTCATAGAGATTTTACTGCGGAACGAATAAACAGAAATGGTAGGAATGAATGAAGCCTGTGGAGGAAGGCGATGCTAGAAAGTTTCGATTGGTGGTAGACCATGGGGGAGATGAAACTTGCCCTCTCGTTTTATCAGTGTATCAAGGTATCGCGAGGCGAGAGGTGAAAAGGGCGAAGTCGTGTGGCATTCTCGCTCTGGGCTCCCTGAGGCAAACAATCGACGTGGGGTACACGCGATTGCATACGCGTACTTGTAACGTTCCTTTTGCTTCGCTGGGATATGGCTCGCGCGAATGGAGGAGAACCGGCAGAGACAGCCACCATAAGTTAGTCGTCATATATACACGGTTGCTCGTATGTTACCCGAATGCATGGTCGAGAGTTGCAGAAGGGTCGAGAAAGGGGTGAACACCGTGGGGAGAAAAGGCAAGCGAGAGAGAGAGAGAGAGAGAGAGAGAGAGAGAGAGAGAGAGAGAGAGAGGGGAGAGAGAGAGAGAGAGAGAGAGAGAGAGAGAGAGAAAGAGAGAGACAGTAGAGGAAACCAGACGCCATACACAAGGGAAATAGCATGCTTCGTCAACAGAGCAATGCTGTAACTAATGGATTATCCGAAGGAATCGAGTGGAGAAGAAGCGAGGTAGAGCAAAAGACACGAGATTAAATTGAAGAGAGGTTAACGCAATTATATTTTTCCTTGTTTTTTTTTTCAAAAAGAAAATTACCGGAAAATTATTTCGTCAACAATTGCGAGAAGGGAACAATTAATTAACAAAAGAGATATCAATTCCGAGGTCGACGATTCAACCGACCGTGGATCTGCCACGGAAAATCTGTCGTATTAGTGGTATGAGATATCCCGGAGGCATCGAATTTTCCGATAAGAAACAACAAATAATGAAAAAAATAATTAAAAAAATGAATAAAAATGCATGTGTAAAAAAAATAAATGAATAAAAGTCAATGTTTAAAAAAATGAAGGAATAAAAATAAATGTGCAAAAAAATGAATTAATAAAAATAAATGTGTAAAAAAATGAGTGAATAAGATTTAATTAAATGATACTTAAAAATCAATAACAATTCTCTCAATTTCGTTATGTCTGTGGAAGACAGAGTATCCTATCGCTCCGTCATTCTTGCACCATATTTACTCGAATACCTAAAGTAATTCACGAAAATAGCATTCAGTGAGTTTGTTTGGGTTTAGGTTTGTTTGGGCTTTTTGGGTTAAATGGTATAAAAATAAATGTGTCAAAAAAATAAATGAATAAAAATAAATGTGTAAAAAAATGAATGGATAAAGATAAATGTGTAAAAAAATGAATGGATAAAAATAAATGTGTAAAAAAAAGAATGAATAAAAATAAAGGTGTAAAAAAGTGAATGAATAAAAATAAATGGATAAAAAAAATGAACGAATAAAAATTAATGGATAAAAAAATGAATGAATAAAAATTAATTAAGTGATACTTAAAAATCAATAACAATCCTCTCAATTTCGTTATATCCGAGCAAGACAGAGTATCCTATCGTTCCGTCATTCTCGCACCATATTTACTCGAAGACCTAAAATAATTCACGAAAATAGAATTCAGTGTGTAATTTCGAATAAAGCGAGTGCCGTTACTGAAAAATAAATCGTTTTCGAAAAGAAATAAAATAATAACAGTTTATAATTTGACAAGCTTTACTTTTTTTTTTCTACGTTCGTCAATGCTCGAACATTTTTACAAATTACACATTTATAACTACCGTTTTTCCGAAGTACCAATGTTTCATAATAAACCCATTGATTCGCAAACTGGAATTAATCGAGTTTTAATTTAATATTACAATTACGTGGGCAGCTATCAAGATCGGGGATAACGTTAAAGTTTGCATCGTTGGAACGTAACGAAATTTAATTATTTTCAATTAATCAAATCTTCCTGACCAATTTAGGCCGCAAAAAAACAATGATAAAAAATAAATAAATAGAAAAAAACTATCATTTCATTCCAACGATGCAAACTTCAATTTTTCTCAATCAAGATTGCATAAAAAGTCCGAAATTCATAGTTGCTCGAAACTCTTCCCCCAAGAACAAATACACACCCATTGGGATCGTAAGAAAAAAAAAAAAAATTCCACCAAAAAAGGTCCAGCCAAAGAACGTTTGTCTGGCGAAAGAAATCCACGCGCTCCGCAGAATGGAGTGCTGAAAGGAACAGAAGGGAAAGAGTGCAAACGTAACCGAGCCTCGTTGGCTCGACATTTCCGAGGCGTGTGAAAATGCAAAGCGGCACAATTCTCGCCGGGAAGACAAAGACATATACGAGAGAAAGAGCGAGAGCGAGAGCGAGAGAGAGAGAGAGCTTGAGAAAAGAGAGATGTTCTTTTAAATTGTTTCGCGTAATGAAAGACTAGGTGAGGGGAAGTTTGAGTAGACAAGGATGACGCGGCGATGGAAGTTTCTGAAGGTGGTCGGTCGGACTAACGACCCTACCCCCCCCCCCCCCCCCCCTGCACCTGTTACCCCGACGGTTTTTTTTCAGTCTAACAAGTGTCAGCAAAGGGTGCGAAAGGAAAAAAAAAAACTGTGGGACAGTCAGAGAAAGAATACGCAGCATTCCGTATGACGTAGAATAAAAGTAAAACGCTGCAGTAGAACCGTCTCGAAGGGGTCAGACCGCGGAATTATTTTTTTCTTCCTCACTCCACAACCCCTATCTTCTTTACTAGCATTCACAGAGGTTTTTACTCATATTATAACGGATCGCGAGTCATTTTTCACTTCTTGTTTTCTTCCTTGTCTTGTTAGCTCGTTGGTTTTTGTTTTTTTTTTTTTTTCAGTCTCGTGGAAGGTTCGCTAACGAGTGTACCTTCGGTTCTTGACTTTCCTTAAGAAAGGCGCACGTTTTGCGAAATAGTCCGTCACGTAGTCTGACGTCTCGTTGGAATAGCTGCGCAAAAATTTCTTGAAGAATAGTGACTTCATGTTGGAATCCAAGTGAATTCTCCGCTTTCTTGGGACGTTGAAGTTTGCAAGGCAACGGTAATGATTGTTTCATTTATTTTTCAAATTTTCTTTAACAGGTTTGAGCTACGAAAATGAAGAAAACATTTTTTTAGCATTCTTATTTAGCGATGTACAACCTAAATCTGCAAAATATGACATTGGGTAATAATAAAAATAAGATATTGAATTGGAACTTCGGTTGCACTTCAACGATGCAAACTTATACCCCATGCTCTATATTGTCCGGTTGACGTTGCTGGAAAATTTTTCATTTGAAATTCTCTTTCTGAAGATAACGGACACCAGTGATGGATAAACAAAAAAAAAAGAATATTGGCCGAAAGTGTGAGAATGCAAATTTCACCAAAACTACCGCTTCTCTCTCTCTCTCTCTCTCGGGGATAAAGACGCGCCAATGTATTGTTGAATTCCTAGGAGATCGAACACGATCGTGGCAGCCGTGGTCTCGATAACCGTGATAGGAAAAAACGGATATACATAAGGCAAGGAGAAACAGAGGAAGGAAGAGGCGAGAGAGAGAGAGAGAGAGAGAGAGAGAGAGAGAGAGAGAGAGAGAGAGAGTGCAGCAAAGAAGTTACAATGAATATACGCAGTCTCGGATATCGTATGCATTTCGCGTAATACTCGTAAGATGGATAACGCGAATATATCGGATACGGCGTATCGAATAACGGGCGAAACGAGAGTCGCGTTCGAGATGATCCTGTCTACCTTTTATATATATATATATATATATATATATATGTGCATGTATATGCATTTTGGTTATCAATGTCAGAACGTATTCTCAACCGTCAGGTAAGGACTCCTCTGCATAGGCAAGAGTACCTTAAGGGGTTACACCATTCTAAAATTTTTGTAATGTCGAAAGAAAATTCTTTGGCTTGAAGAGTGCTTAAGGTTCAGAAAAATGATATACCAAAATGTTATAGGCGGTGAAAATATATGGGTACCTCAAACAGCTATAATCTGCGCCTGGAGGTGGACGCGCAGCGCGTCAAGGTTTCTGAAAAATCGCTACCTGAAGCTGTAAGAGGCACGGACAAGCTTTAGAGCTCGCAGAAAGGAAATAGAGAAGCAGGACATCAATGTAGAAGGACAATGGTGCAGTGTACTTTTAAGGCCTTAGGCCACTCTAGGATTTTCCAAAAATCGATTTTTCTTTTTGTTAAAAATGTACCTTAGTACCTATAAAATTATTTTCGAATTCTAGCGTAACCCCTCTTCATTCGTGTCGTGACTTTCTACTAACTTTAAACGCGTTTATCTCAAAACTACACTTTTCAAGTCGGCCGGGCTCATAACTCAAACAAACTTCAACCGATTCACTTGAAGTTTGAACTGTATATTCAGAATTACGTTTTCTAAGGCACTATGTAGATTTTTTTAAATTATATTGCATAGTTCCTTTTTTGTAAAAAAAATTTTTGACGATTTTCTCATGGCATATTATACTTTTTGTTTGAGAAATGCGCCATTTTGACAAAAAACGATATGTCAAAAAAATCCTACGTACTTCTGTAGCTATACTTATATATAATCGAAAAAACTTTAGTGTCTCGTCATAACTCAAAAATTATAGGAGCTGTTGGTCCGGCCGTTGACCTTCCAGAAATAAAGGCGTCATCGGAAAAATGCTGCACAGTCGCCATTTTGACATGTATCGCTGTGAAAAAAATAATTTTGTATAGTCAATTACGTTTATAATGAAACCCCTATTTTGTAATTCCGATTTATTTTATGGTTTCGCTGAGAAAAAAATCACAAAATATTCCCTTTTTGGGCTCTAGAGTGGCCTAATGCCTTGATGCACTTTTAATAATAATTGAAGTCATATTCGACGATATTGGCGTGTGCTTGACTGACCTTTTGTCGGGGACTGTACATATTTTTCAACTGCCCAACAAAAAAAAATTCAATTTTTAAATTTAATTCAGCAGAAGCTTAATTTCAAATTTAACACCAGCAGAAGCTTTTTTCCCATAAGCCACCATGTTAAATTCATACGTTTATAACTACTAAATTATTAAGCGTAAAATTCTAAAATAATTCATGTATTATTATCCTATCAAGAACTATAATTCCTCAAATTTTCAAGAGTTTTCGCGATTTTTTAATATCCATCCAGTAATACCTCAAGCGATTTCTCCCAAAACAGCAAAAAAAAAATGGAGCAATAAGAAACGAATTTTCGTTGCATTCCAACGATGCAAACTTCACCGTCCTCAAAGTGACATAAACCGATGATGACTCTTGAATTCTACATATAATTCTTCAACCGCATGATTCATAACGACACGTTCGTTGTACTCGAGCGACAAAGAAGACATCGTCATGATGGAAGAGAAATAAAAATCGATTGGGCTTGATCGGAAGTAAAAAAAAAAAAAAGAGAAAACTGCTTTTCGAGGGTCGTTTTTGACATGTCTCGGTTACCATCGGTATATTCGTTGGCCGATTATCGCGTACTCCAATCGACCAAGCGATTCTTTGACGATCGAGGATTAGGTTGCAAGCGACACGCGATAATTGTCAATTATGCGAAAGATAATAGCCAAGCTCGTTGCGGGGGAGGGTTGAAGGGGTGGGGGGGGGGGGGGGTGTATACATCAGTGACTCCTGTCGCGGGGCTGACGAACTGCGTGTATGTACGTACAATAGCTTGCTATATATCTACTCATATGTATATAGATATAAATATGTATGTTGTGTGCAGGGGCGGGGGGGGGGGGGGGGGGTGGAAAGGCACGTATATGGATAGGGAAAGAGCGTGTGGGAGCGGGAGATTCTCGGTTATTCGCTCCAACGACGTCGAGGACGACACGTCGGCGCCGGGACTTCCGCAATGAGCAGGTGGATAACGCGACTCGCACACGCGACTTTATCGATTTTACGGTGGAGAAGAGAGAGCGAGAGAGAGAGAGAGAGAGAGAGCCCTCTCTCTCTCTCTCTTTCTGGGTGGATGAGAGAGAATGAAAGCACCATCAGATAGAATAGTGAAAGATAGAGAGGGCGCAACGAGAGGGTTGCATGGCGGGGTCGAGGGTGACGCCGACGTTCCATTCACGTTCGTAAACCCGACGCCACATAGATAGCGTAGTACATTATAGTACACTCCGTGAATCCCGTACATAGAAAGTAAAAGTATCACGGTACAGTCGAACAAAAAAATTCACGAATTGTAGGAAAACTCGATTTTCCAAAGCAATGAGAATTGGGAAGTAATGGAAAATCGGTGTAATGGAAAGTCGTGATGGTCGGAGTTTGTAATTATGATGTGAAACAAACGAGAAGAGAAAGACGCGAAGGATTGATCGGGTGAGAATTACTGCGGGACGGCACGAAGAAGTTGCAGGATAATGTGACAGTGTCCAGAAATGAGGGTTTAACAAAAAAAAAAGAAGAAGGAAAGAAATGACAAACCATGGGGAATAAGTCGAACGAAAGGAGAAGTCCGGAAATCCAGCTTCCTCAAGTGGAAACCGAGAGAGAGAGAGAGAGAGAGAGAGAGAGAGAGAGAGAGAGAGAGAGAGAGAGAGAGAGGGAGAGAGAGAGGGAGAGAGAGAGAGAGAGGAAACGCAAATAATTGCCTCGTAACGTCACTTAGGGGACACTTAAAAAGTTTTAAGTAGCTTCTTCTACAGCGGGGCTCTGCGCTTTCTAGACTTATTCTTCGTCTCTCTTCTCTCTCTCTCTATCTCTCTGTCTCTATCTCTCTGTCTCTCTCTATCTCTCTCTCTCTCTCTCTCTCTCTCTCTCCTCTCTCTCTCTCTCTTTCTCTTTCTTTCTCTCGTCTTCTTTGCGGGACGAGCGGCAGCAGCAGCAGCGCATGCACGCAGAATCAAGAGACAAAAAGATAAAGGGGAAGAGAGAGCGAGAGAGAGAGAGAAAGCGCCCTTCGCTGGCCCTTTAACTTATAAATGATATAGGGTCGTGCCGTGAGTCAAGTTTCACCAAGGAACGCTTTCGTGTGAACGAAACTTAAAGATCTCGGCAAACGTGACTTCTATCACTCTTCTCTCCTCACCGTCGTCAAAAAAAAAAGAAAAGAAATTCCCCGGTACGACGAGAAACTCCGGTGAGTGACAATTTATAGGGAATAAAAATTCTTTGGATCCTTCCAATTTGTAAACGCGACGAGCATTCTGACATAATTTTACTCCGAGAGGCTTCGTCGTTAAGATATTGCTGGATGGATATTTAAAAAATCGCCAAAATTCTTGAAAATTTGAGAAATTATAGTTCTTGATAGAATAATAATACATGAATTATTTTAGAATTTTTCACTGAATAATTTAGTAGTCATAAACATATGAATTCAACACGGTCGCTTTTGGGAAACAGCTTCTGCAGACGTTAATGGTTCCAAAACGAATGAAACTAAATCGCCGTAAATTCGAAAAATATTATATCGTACAAGATTTAGCATTGAATATGCTAAGTTTCAAATAAATCGACTGAGTAATTGTCGAGAAATGAATTAAAGTAATGAGGAGTGTCGCCTCTTATAACGATGAATTTATAGTAATAATTGGAAAACTCAATATATATTGAGGTTTTGGGTAATTATTGATAATAATAAGATTATCTGAACGTATTAATTACATTTAAAAATTGAAATTTTTTTTTTTTGATTGACAGTTGAAACAGATGTACAGTCACTGACAAAACCTCAGTCAAGCACACGCCAATATCGTCGAATTTGACTTCAATTATTATTAAAAGTCGAATATTAATATTTCTAAGTGTTAATTTATTATTAAATTAGCTATTTGTAAGGCTAAACATGTACGACATGATCTAGACTTGTAAATCAACAATTCGCCCATTTTGGACAAACTTTTTGCACTACGGTCTATCCAGTAAATACCTTAAAATAAGACTTGCATCTTCTGATCGGTCTGACCATTTGCGACCTGCACTACTATGCTGATAATTTTAATAATTACTTCATTTTTTCTAGTCTCGATCACTTTACGAGTGATCGCCCTTAGCCTCTCCGCAGTTGCACGAGGGCACGGAGAAACTGAAAAAAAAAAACAAAAATACAGCTGGCAATTGCTCCAAGTGTTTACAGGGCTACTTTATCAGACATCATTTTCAGCCGCAACAGCAACACACCTGTGTCACGACAAACCGTCTGGTCTTTGTTTTTATTGATCGAGTTCAATCGAAGCTCGGGAATTTTGGTAGAAACGAAACGAGAGAGTGAATCGAATAGAGGGGAAGGAAGGAGGGGGGCGGAATATGAGAAAGGAAGCACGTGCACGAGCACACGCGCAAATACAGGGTGAGAGGTGGGGCTCATCAGATCGTAGCCAACGATGCGAGAGTCGGTAGAGTAACCGTGAACGTTCTAGGCGATCAAGCCGCCAAATTGCCCCGGACCTACCGCAACGAGCAATTCCATATAGATACGAAGTATCGATAACGAAACTCGGCAATTGCCGCGGAGTACCTTCATTTCCTGCGGCCCTCTCTCATAGACGGTTCTATCGAAAATTCCTTTTGTCAGGCATTGCCGAAGCCTACGAATGATCCAAAGATCGAAGATCATCACCAGGTTTATTCCAGGCCAATGCGTTAACCAGGAAGATCCCTAGCTGACCCCTTGAACCCGTGTATTTCCGTTTGCTACTTCAACCCCCGGTCAAGCCAGGTAGGCAAACGTTACCCTTGCAGGCCTGGCCCTTAATTTCCGTTCGTGAATTCGATCAGGCAATCCGCAGTAGTAACAAGAACGAGAAGAGGAAACGACGTTGGAGGAGATCAGGTGGTTCACGATGACACGATGAATCCAAAAGGCGTTCCGGACTGGCCGGAAAGATCGCGCGGAAAATTCCGAAAATCAATTGGACCTAGCCTCACGTTGGTGGTAGGGTAGGGAGGGGCATGTTGAGTAGTCGGGTAAGTTGGCCAATCGAAATATCTGGAAAACTAAGCACCGTATGCGGGTACATCAAATGGCGGAAAGAGAGGTATGTGGGAGTGGAACACACCACGCCATCGCCCGCTGCCATGTGGCGCGCGAGACGGTAACACGGAACGTTTTATTATTTTTGCATCCAAAAGTAAAAAAAAAAAACGTGATTGGAAGATTACCATTGTATGAGAAAAAATATTTCAAAGTTCATTGCAATTACTGTTAATGTTTCAAAAACTACCTAATTAACAAGCAACTGTAGGTTTATTACTGCATTGCACCAAATCATGTTGCATACGTCTGATTTTTTAAAATGCAAGTCTTACTTTGCTCAAGTGACCTCATATTCATGCTCAACTTGCTCCACTATCGGGGCACGTTGGTCATGGCCTTAGTCATTTGAGAGCGATTATCTGTGAAACAATAAGCATAACAGGAATTACGTCTACAGACGTTTTTTTCCCCAAATAAATTTCCTATTGACCAAAGTAGGTTTCATGTTTATACGGCAGACTGTCAAGGAATTACAGGGCGATAATTCCAAACTTGCTCTACATACCCCTCCCTATCCTGAGTTTACACCTCTACCAACTGCCAAGAGTCCTCCTCTCGTTAAAGTCAAATTTGGATGCTTCGACAGATCGTCGTGTGACTTGGAATCTTCTCACTGGCAATTCCCAATGTGGTACTATTCCTTACTTTCTATCACCAGTCTCCAACAGTCCAGTTTCCACCAGCTTCGTGTACTCGATGTTTCGAAGGTTGCCGGTACGGAGGTAGCGGAAGAGGGACAGCGGGATATGCGCGTCGAAACTATGCATTATTAACCGAAGCGATTACGCCAGCAACTTCTTGATGGGATTCTGAATGGTTGAGGATAGTATACGACGTTACGGAATCACCTCGTTGGCGTTCTCGGTGGCGAAACAGCTGAGGGACATGACCTGCTCGCTACCTCGAATCTTCTCGATGGCTGCAATAAGGGAACCGAAGCGCCGAAGAGCCGGGAGCGTCTGGCTTGCCCTCCGGGGAGAATCGTATCAACGTATGGGACCGAAATCTTCCTGCTTTACCGAGAGTTCCGCAGCCCCCAAAAGCAGGCGCTGGAACACTGGAGGGTATGCGTATCACGAAATATCTATAGTGCAAAGTATCCTGCAAACGCTCGTGTATCAGCCGTTTGCCTTGTCCTTGAGTTCGTCAACTTGATGATGTCGTATCCGGTTGTGCTGACGAGCAAGACAGTTGAATTTCGGGATCGAGAGCGACTGGTGTAGACTCGTCGTACGGGGCTCTATTTCCGTCAGATGTAATAACGTCTGCAGTTCGCGCACTTGCAAAATCCTACTGTGTGCGACGAAGACAAATGAACCCAAAGGTTCGAACAGGCTGTAGGATTTTTGACGACTGCTTAACAAAGTCGTTACTGAATGTATAGAATTTAACATAGAGAAGTAAACTGGATCGAGCCCTAAAAGCCCCAAGTAAAATTACGAAATCACGATACACGTGAAATAATCTCTCAATGAAAAACAAAATTTGGATCACAAATTACAAGTATAATAACATTCCTTGGGTGCATATTAATTGCAAACCTTACAAAATGTGTTTGAAATTATTAAAAGAAAAGATGAAACACATCGAAAAATGTATTATCGGTCATAAAATTGAAAATAAATACCTTAACAAAGAGAGTTGTTGTCCAACACTTTGTCATGACATATGCCACTGAAAGGTTAGGTGGTGTTGTTAACACAAGAAAAAATAAAACAATTGAAGGCACTGCGTACTCTTTGGTAGCCAAAGAGTACGCTCTTTGGTGGCTCTCTACCCTTCATCATTTGGTTTTCATCGTTTGATTATTAACCCTTCGTGGTCACCTTGGGTAGAATCGACCCGTCGATCAATTTTCGGCATAAATATATTCCCGGCTTTGAATGGGACTGTATTCACCATCTTACTTGTAGTTTGAAGTATCCTCATACCATAAAATTTACCCTCTTCACATGTCGGAATAAATATCTTTTTTGGAACGCGCACTATGCTTCTATTTTTTTTTCCCAGAAGTAGCATATCTAAGGAATATCACGTCTAAATTTTAGGTAAAAATGTTGAAAATTCACGGAACTATGATTTTTTGAGCAAAAAGTACTTTTTTTTTGCGTTTTCACCTCTTCATGAATTTTTTTAAACATATCGCCATTCTATTTCTTATAACTAAATTTTTCGTACATCAACTAGAAAGTTCAAAGCATGTTCCGTAATTTTTTGAACCACTTCGGACGGATAGTTTGGTCACAATACTTTTTTGAAAACTGACTGGTTAGAATCGACCCAAGTGTGACCATCGCGATTGAATTTGGAAGTGTGACCACGAAGGGTCAATAGTCGATAAGAAGGGAAGTAAATGTTTTTCTGAAACTAAAAAGTTTTACTTTAATAATAATGGCCTCCTATTCGTGACGTTTGAGAAATAAAAACTCCATGTCACCTGACATCCGTTTATCAGCAGTTAATTCTACCGTCAAATTCACAACCTCACTCACATCAGTCTTCCGTGTAAAAATCCCTGGCTACGTCGTTCTTGCCTTCATCTTTGCGAATCTTCATTTCCCGTTCGCCCCCTCGAGTCTCAGAATCCAAAAGCGTCGCTACCAAACGTTGGGAAACGCGATACATCCCCCGTGTTTCGGATACAGTCTTTCAATCCTTACCCACGTTCATTCGCATCCCGCGGCTTGGGTTGTTCTTCGCCGTTGTCACGAACGATTGAACCCGCGACCACGGAAAGCCACGACGAGAACTTTGGGACACGCTCGAATTAGCCTTTGTCTATCTAATCCCTCCTCCCCCCCCCCCCCCCGATTCTACTTCGAAATTCACGGTGACTCCCTCCGGACCGTCAGAGATTCTCGTGCCGACGAATGACCCAAGAGATAACTATGGCATCGTATATATATATATATATGTGGTGCATACATATATACACGCTGATCCATCTCGTTGCGTCCCACGTTATTCGAGAGCCTGAACAGAGAGAGAGAGAGAGAGAGAGAGAGAGAGAGAGAGAGAGAGAGAGAGAGAGACAGAGAGAGAGAGGGAATCGGCCACATTGGACGAACGATTCACGTGACCCGGAATTTCAATCACGATTTAAACAGATAGAGAGCTGAGCGAAGAGACAATCAAGACCCAAGAGTTTGATTAGAATTTACTGTTGGTTTTGGAGAGAATATTGAGAATCGACGATGGGACCGATTATTTCTAGTTCACGGCGTTGTCTGCAGTATTTCGGTCGACAGAGTGCGAGGCCACTTTTTTTTTCTCCTTTCAATTTCATTCGCGTGCTCGAAAGAGCGCAAGGTCGACGTTTAAGGGGGGAAATACATGTAGACGTCAGGAAAAATAGACAATTTTGATGTTTTTTTGTTCACAGAAACAAAACGTTTGACATTTATGAAACTTTGGGTACAATTTATTACATAATTAAGCTGGTTGAATACATTTTTTTTTTATTAAAAAATATTCCAAAATGACGACGTTCATTAAAAATGATCGCAGGGCAGGGCAGTGGCCTTCCGGGCAGGTTTTGGCGGTAGTTGACCGTTTGTGGGAAATCCAATGACTTCAATGTTGATCTAGAAAATATGAGCTAAGAATGTTTAGTATTTTAACACCTGAATACTGAACTTATACCCGAGAAACATATTAAAAATTTGAAAATTTTTAAACATGGGAGACTATGGAAAAAAAATTGAAATTTGACGCTAAATTTTCGTTTTTTTTTGCAATAAAAAAGTACTTTTTGGAAGTGATTTTCATAAACAAGTAGGTACAAGTTCAAGGTAATATTGTTATCAAGTTGTGTGTACAATTTAGGCATGATCGGTCAACTCGTTTTAAAGTTGTTTCCCACAAACTTAAAAAAAATGTAGTTTTGTAAAAAAAAAATAACGTGTTTAAAGTTTCGTACTACGAAAACTCAATGATTTCAGTCACTTATCGGCTAATTACTTAATTCCGTGCAGAAATTTGTTGGGGAGTCCCCAGATCCTACCACATCCCTACAGGGATTTGATAGGGACGTCACACGCACGGAGTCCACATTGGAATCCAAGAGGATTCCGCGCTATTTCCCGATTGACGTCGTTTGAGTATTTCTTATTTGAATTTATCAAGCGGAATTTTTTGGATTTCCAAAAAAAAAATATCCTCTCGTGATCCCATGTACAAATTTGTAAGGAAGTCTCAGGATGTCTCAAAATGTCCCAAAATTCATATTTTCATTTCCTCACTTTTATTACGATACCAAAACTTTTTCGTCAATTTAAATTGCAAATCTCCCAATGAGCATCTTAAAAAATGCTTGACGGATTCAAGTGTCTAAAATCTGCTAAAAGGAGTTTTGAAAAGTTTGAAAGAAAATTAATTTTCTTTGCCCTCGAACGTTGGAAACTTCGATCTCATAAAAAATACGACAAAGGGGAAGGAAACAAATTGGCTTCCTTCTCCGAAGAACTCGCAAGAGGGAGTATAATCGTGACGCAATGGAGGGGTGGCAGAATGTTTATGAAAAATGCAACGACCCTGAGAAAGGGCGAGACCGAGAGTCTCTACTTCCAGGTGGTGTATGAATCGTGATTGCAGCGTGTACGGCACGTGGGGAGAGGGGTGGAAGGGGAGAAGGGAGGGGTGCAACGATGCGTAACGGGCTTACCTCGTCCGGAAGTGGTATTTCGCGTGCACGCCAACAGCTGATCGTAATTGCTGTTCCGAGGAGAGATCGAGGGTGAGACGCGAAAAGGATTGCGGAGGCGGGGAGGGTGAGGGGCTAGCTTTTTCTCGTCGCCTTCGATATGTGCTGGAGGTTCGCATACTGAGAATAACGCGAACCCTACGCACGCCTGGTACACTAATAATCTATACGTTCACCCTCTTCCTGCAGTTGGCTTTCCAGGAATTTTT
Organism: Ophion ventricosus; assembly: GCA_963932345.1. Lineage (NCBI taxonomy): Eukaryota > Metazoa > Arthropoda > Insecta > Hymenoptera > Ichneumonidae > Ophion > Ophion ventricosus. The sequence goes on along the minus strand of OZ010723.1, from coordinate 15,771,597 downwards.
CGTGCATCGCGTAGCGAATGAAATTTGAAAATTGCATAATTGATTGGCAAGGGCGCAACGGAGAAGCTCGCAATGGGATGGCTCGTCGAATCTTCCTCAGCTTTGTAACGTCAAACATTTGCTTGAATATTTCAATAAGCAAGAGCCAATGCTTGGATGGGTGAGCCTGCTCAAGCACTAACTTGTGCTTCAACTGCGACAGGAAGTTTAACTTCAGTGTCGATATACGACATACGAAACCGAACTAAAAAAACGGGGCTAAAAAAGTTTTACTTTAAAAAATTGGAGGCCTTATCGATACGGGTTTTTCTCAGTTTCCCTGTGCCCTCAGCGCGATCTAATAGTGCATTATCAAACGAGCGGATCGGCACTCTAGGTCTGCCTCTCAAGAACACGAACCCGTGCAGAAATTTCTTATGGATAGCTAAGTTCCGATCAGATCCCTATCGGGATATGATACGGATTCCCTAGAAGAGGTATCCTCATTGGAATCCAGATGGCACCCAACTACGGAGCACAAGGCGGAGACGTGGTGGCAAGAATTTGAAATACGTATTAAATACATTTTTCTTAGCAAATGAAATACATTCTTTCTTAGTTCGAAAGATCTTCATTTAATTTAAATATAATTACTTAGAATAAATAACCGATAACACTTTTCTCCAGAAAATATAAGTCTTTCAAGGTCTACATATTGTTTTTTTTTTCGAAAATTTTTATTGAAGGGTTACGTGAGTTGGAAAATTTCAAAAAAATCAATTTTTTAACATTTTTATCTAATAGTACAATATGTCTAGAATATTCTCCCAAAGTTTTAAGTCAATCGGAGTGAAAGTCTAGGAGAGAAAGCCTTTGGGAATTCCCCCCGTTGGGAAAGACCGGCCGAGAGTGACGTAGGTGGACGCATTTTTCTCAAAACACTATTTTTGAAGTCGGTGGACGCGATTTCTCAAAAACTAATGCACCGATCTTATTGAAATTTTGCACACTTCTTCAAAATAGCATTGACTGGTGATTGAACGAAGGTTTTTTTTTTCGATTAAAACTAATTTTACAAGGCAATACGTAGTGTAAATTGTACCAAAAATTGAACTATTTTGCATACAACTCTGCCAAAAATTCAAATTTCAATTTTTTTTAAAATTCTTCGTTCAATCACGAGCTATACTTATCTACTAACAGAAAAAAATTGGTTTTTTAAATTTCAGATAAAGCTATCATGAGTTATCCTGACCATCACGAGGGCACTATTTTTTTAGGGGTCTTTGGAAACCAGATCCCACCGGCTGAATTTCCCAAATTTTTTAATGGAAATTTTTAAAAATATTGTTGAAATGTTGCTCTTTTATGTGCTCAATATTTTGAATAAAATAATTTATATATTATATTTAAAAAAAAATAGAGAAAATATGCTTTTTTTTTCTTCGAAACCCACGTAACTCTTTAATAGTTCCGGATTAGGATCCTGGCTGGAATTCGATTTGCAAGCATTACATTTCGCTCCTGGATCCGATCCGATGTCCGACTGGATGATTGAAAAAAAACCAGGATCCTAGTCCGAATCGGCATGACATCATTTCTACCCAGGAATATAACGAAATGACAAGTTTCGGCTAAAAGTTGCACAGGATCGTAAAAGCCCCGAAGGGCCTGGAAAGTAACACTGGAATTTCATCAAAAAAAACAAAAAAACTATGACGAACCAGGCCTCACGAGAGTTTAATTTTCAAGGATCTCAAGGAGGCCTCCTTCACAAGTCTCTCGTGACTCGGAACAACGGACTTGATGAACTGTTCGTCAAACATTTATCCAGCCCCACATAAGTTTATGAATTCGGCTGGAGGGTCCCTCTCGAGGGTGTCCGTGGCTTTTTTTTCCCCCGCAGAGTGCCCTTACGTCCGGCACTAACACAGTTAAGTAACACAGGACTCGAAGAACTGGCAAATCTATATGCAAAAGTGTGTGTGTGTGTGAACAGCTTGAGGGAAAGAAAAACAGAGAGGGTCATCCGCCAAGGGCGTTGGGACACGAATACTACAAAACTCTTAAGGGGGTGCAAGTGCAAAAGAGTGCAGTAAGTCATGACATTCACACACGCACATATATATATATATATAAACATAAACACACATTTCTACCAAGCCATATAATTTATAGTGCGCAACTTCCAAAGTGAGAAAAATTACGTTAGGTCGGATGAATTTTCGCCGCCACCGCGGCAACGCTACTTTATGCCGAGTGGTGGAAGGCCGTGTGCGGTTTACGGAACGAAACATGTAGTGGCAAGGGGGTTCGTTGGACAGGATACGGGGGTTTGAGGTGGGCGGAGGAGGGAATAAGGGAGGGTGAGGTTGACGATGTTTACGAGTTTTTGCCGAGACCACCACGAGAGGGCGTCATCCGTTGGCTGGTGAAAGAGCCCAGGGGCGAAAGAATGGGTGGTCCTCGCAACTTGGAACCGCGTGCAAACGGAGATGAACATTCGCTACGGCTAGGAAAACCATGTAAAGTAACGTAGAGAAAGGGAGATGACTGCGGGGGTGGAAGAAAAAAAAAAAACGAATCAGCCAGAGACTTGGGTAAAGTAACTGTACGATACGGATACGGTACATAAACGCACCGTTAAACGCGCAGACGTATATATATATACACGAGTACAGAATGTGTGCACATGGAATTTATCTTTTTCTTCTTTTTTTCTTCTTCCATTTTACTCTTTCTGGCTTTTCTTTCATTTTTTTGTCGTTTCCGTATGCTCTTTTTTTCTTCGTTCTTCGTTTCTCTAACCAAGTCGCGTTGCTACGAGTGCAGCGTTTCACCCTCCACCCCCGCCCCCCCCCCCCTTCCACGAGGGTTAAGCCCGAAGCTTGAAAATTTCCTACCTTCAGCGTCCATAACAAAATGCTAACTTTGCGTGTGTATAGTGGAGCTATGTGGCACGGACGCATGTGCTCGGCAGAACTGTGTGCATGGTACAGCTATATGCTACGACCACTGTAGGGAGAAATCCAACCCTACCCTGTGTCTTCTAGCCCGCCTATCATCCACGAGGATAAAGTATTCCAGAGAAATATGTATACATCCGGCCTGGTTTGTTTTTTCTTCCACTACCCGCCCCACCCCCCTCCACCCCGAGCTCAACCTTCCGTCACCTGAAGGAGAGCAAAAGGAAAAAAACTTCGCTGCCGTACACCATCCGGACACGACGACAGATACACTCGGCGGTCCGACGTCAAACTGTTTTATGGAAAACGGCGATGTGTTCCGGATACAACATTTTTTTTTTTAAGTTTATTCGCTGCTCGCTTTACTCTTTGAGTATTTTTTTTTTTGCGAATGAAAAAAATGCGGGAACGGTAGGGTAGGGAGGGATATGTTGAGCAGTTGGGTTAGTTGGGCAATCGAAATATCTGGAAAACTAAACACTGCACGCGGATGCATCAGATGGCGGAAAGAGAGGTATGCGGGAGGGGAATACATCACGCCATCGGATAACACGGGACGTTTTATTATTTTTGCATCCAAAAGTAAAAAAAAAAAACATGATTGAAAGATTTTCTTCTACCATTGTATGAGAAAAAATATTTCAAGGTTCATTGCAATTAATGTTAATGTTTCAAAAGCTAACTAATTAATAAGCAACTGTTAGTTTATTACTGCATTGTGCCAAATCATGTTGCATATGTCTGACTTTTTTTTTTAATGCAATTCTTACTTTGCTCAACTTACCTCATACTCATGCTCAACTTACCCCACTATCGGGACAGGTTGGTCATGGCCTTAGTCATCTGAGAGCGATTATCTGTGAAACAATAAGGATAACAGGAATTTCGTCTACAGACTTTTTTTTTCCCCAGATGCATTTCCTATTGACCAAAATAGGTTTTATTTTTATAGGGCAAACTGTTAAGGAAATACAGGACGATAATTCCAAAGTTTGCTCAACACGCCCCTCCCTACCCTAGTTGTGCAAGTGAAGATTTGATGTCACTTGTCACGAGATTTCTTTTTCCAAATGTCATTCCTCTGTTCTTTTCTCACATTTGAACTGGGATATAAAATCGTTTAGGATTATGGTAAAAAAATTTTACTCGCGCCGTGATTTCCGCGTCCAATTTTTTTTTAGAAGTTTTGGACATTGAAACGATTGGTTTTTTTCTCCGTGCTGTGCTCGAAAGGTGACTCCGCTTAGCCTTGCATTTTTTTATGCAACTTACGATGCATCCGTTTTTAGTAAGAATTTTGCTGAAACATATATGGGGGGAGTTAGGATGTTCGACGTCCACGGTGATTTAAGTATCTCGGATCCGTGCCAAATTTCTTCACGATGTATGGAGGAAACGACTTTGGAAGAGCCGATGGCCTAGGTTGAGAGGTTACGGGATTTGCGAGGGGGGAAAGCCCGCAGTGGGCGAACGAGAAGAAAATACGATCGGAGAGTCGTTAGCATCGATTAGTAAACTGGCAGCGTGCTGCACTCCCCCCCCCCTTCCTCTTCGATCCTGCATCATACATATAAATAATATATGTATACATGTGTGAATGTCATATCTAACATCAGAAGGGCGTATTCTGTGTGAAAAATGATACATTTTGGATCTATCTGATAGCGTCGATCTAGCTGACATCCTTCTATACCATAATTCGTCCCCGTCCTTTATTGGAAACTCTTGTATGGTTGAACACGTTGAGCTAACTGTTGTCAGACGGTGTTCGGGAGCTTGTATCTTATTGAGAATATCTATGCATCCTAAAAACCCATCTGCCTGCCTGGATTATTCTGCTTTGTCCTGGACTCATGATGCCAGTTGCGGTCTACCTTCTTCATGTACTTGACAGAAAGTCGGCAGAATTGGCATGAAGATTTTCAAGATTACTGGACGGGAAGTCGTGAATAATAATAAAAAAAAACAGCGATCGAGATAACCAAAAGTCGGAAACAGCCAACCGAATCTCAGATCTCTTGATGTGAATGAACACGAAGTCAGCAAAGGATTAAATCGACGAGATAGGATGACCATCTAATCCTCCACATTGGTAAAATCCCACCAATGTGTAGGCTTCGAGTGAAATGTTGAAGGCACGTGGAACAATAATCGAGGGACCGTTTGTGTATCATCCATCGTTGGAATTAAGTAATAGAAATCATCCGGCAGAATGCTTCCTCGAGACACGTCTCCCCGTTTCTCTCATTGGCGTATCCTATTTGAGTTTAAAAGCATTCCACAACGTTGAATTCCATCGGGACCACCCTCATAAGAGAATTGCATAATGGGTGAGGGGTGTACACGAGAGGATGATGGTAAGGGGTGGTCGAGGCGGGTAAAGGCTTTATCCGATTTTGCTGGCCTGGCTGGACAAGTAGGCGGCACAATGTGTCCACCAAAGCGTACTTTGTGTATCAATCCGTGCACACGCAGTACGTAACGTATACAATACTGGTCCGTATCTGCTAAATATAATATCCATACACACGTCTGGATGACTACGAACATGCAAAACCTCCACTAATCCGCCTGGATCGAGCTCTCGACCAGCACAGACGGTGGATTTCCCGCGCCAAGGAAATACTCAGTCATGGTCGCCTTTCTCTTCTGCGCCTATAGCTCTCCCGCTCTCTCACTCTCTCATTCACCCTCCATAAAGCCCGTTTCCCAACCCTAAACTTTCGAGACTATATTTAATGCGATTAAGTACGAATTCGCGTGTGCTTCGTATCCGAATGTGGACCGAACGACGACGAGTACGCTGAGCGGAGATAGCCGAGAAGAGGGATGAGACGGAAGCACGACGTTTACCACCCCTTGCTATATCCTTGTGTGACCGTAGCTGTGGGCTGGAAATAGAATGACGGGGAGGCAACGAAGATCGAGGAATGGAGCAGAAGACGAGAGAAAGCGAGAGGACATGGAAGAGGATATGAGTTAGCGTTCAACGTGAATGCAGAAGTGATGCGGAGGCAAAGGAATGTCTCTTGAATCACGGTACTCCACTCGTTAACCGCGGTCTTCCTAGATACTGCATCCGATTGCTGCACAATGAAGACATTTCGGAGAAGAGGCAATCATAATCCAACGTTGAATGATTACGTCTAGGATTGAAGCTCCTGACCAATGAACATTGACATCAAAACATCGTTCATTACCAGATACGCAAAATGGTCGAGTCGGCTTTTCAAAGGCAAAAAAAAAAAAAGAAAACATCATCCACAGTCTACGGTAAATTTTTCCTGAAAACCGAAAGGGGATCTCGAAGAATTTGCCAGAAACATCGCTTAAGGCCTTAGTCCACTCTAGAAGCTAAAAAAGGGTATATTTTGTGATTTTTTTTTCAGCGAAACCATAAAATAAATCGGAATTACAAAATAGGGGTTTTATTATACACGTAATTGACTATACAAAATTATTTTTCACAGCGAAACATGTCGAAATGGTGACTGTGCAGCATTTTCCCGATGACGCCTTATTTCTGGAAGGTCAACGGCCGGACCAACAGCTCCTATAATTTTTTAGTTATGATGAGATACTAAAGTTTTTTTCGATTATATATAAGAATAGTTATAGAAGTACGTAGGAATTTTTTTGATATATTGTTTTTTGTCAAAATGGCGAATTTCTAAAACAAAAAGTATAAAATGCCATGAGAAAATCGTCAGAAAATTTTTTATAAAAAAAGAACCATGCAATATAATAAAAAAATCCTACGTAGTGCCTCAGAAAATGTAATTCCAAATATACAATTAAAATTTCAAGTGAATCTCTTGAAATTTGATTGAGTTATGAGTCCGGCCGACTTGAAAAATGTAGTTTTGAGATAAACGCGTTTAAAGTTAGTTGCGCTAGAATTCGAAAATCGAGTACTTAGAGATTTTTCACACCCATAATCTTTTGGAATATAATTTTATAGGTACTAAGGTACATTTTTAACAAAAAAAAATCAATTTTTGGAAAATCCTACAGTGGCCTATGGCCTTAACTCTACAAAAAAAAAAAAATCGCGCCAGCGACGCCGCGATATTGATTAAGGAAAAATTATGCTTGATTTGTGATCTCAATAAACCTATTTTTCAATTCTTAATTTTGTTTTATTAAAAATAAATACTGCAATTAGCTTAATTATGATATAAACTAATGAAATTCGGGATTTCTACATACATTCCGCCCATTAGATAGTATTTACATAGTTTATTAAAACGCAAATTCTAATAGCGCCAACTACGTTTTTTCATCCTAAATTCTTCAATTTCTATAATATTAATATCATTAATTTTTTAACAATAAAACAAGAGTTAGACCATCCTATCAGTACAAAAAGTTATAGGTATTTGCATCCCAGAATCGTAAAATATTGAAAAGTTACATTTTGCTATTTATCTCAAAACAAAATCATCCGTAGATGCCGCCTTCTTCCATATGACGACAGTCTAGGCTATCTACTCAAAGTTATTAGAAACAAAGAAGTTATTTTTGCATCCTGAAGCAGTGGAATTTACATGAATTTCCGGTGAGCCACACGTAAGAGATTGAACGTTTGTCAGATCGAAACCTTTGAGGGATGACTGTGAACACCACAATCGCGGTGGTCTTTCCTCAAAATCCTTTCAACAGCATGGCCGAGGAATCGACCCAAATACATCGCGAATTTCCCGCTCCGACCACAATTGACGTTTGTAATTTTGATTTCAGAATGTGCGCTCTTGAATCCACGAGTAGCTGGTGTAATTGGAAATGGGTTATAAATACATAACGAACGAGATGTCCCAAGATGAAAGGATGAATCTGGATTGAGGAATGAGATGAGATGAGATCTCTGCGGTTGTGTGTGTGTGCGTGTGTGTGTGTGTGTGAACGACACGCCAGTGGGTACGGAGCGTGGGCGTTTCTCTCGACGACATATGAAAATAGAGAGCACAGCGTTGCGGGAATATACATCACTGTGTAGCCTCCTATATTTCTACGTTGGAAAGTCCCGTGTACTTATGAAGTTAACATGAGTTATGAGAAATATTTCAAAAACTGTAACTTATCGGGGTCATACATTTTTCCTCATCAGTCCAAAGCTTTTCCTCGCTCTCCTCTCGTTCTTCCTTTTACTCTCGAAATATTTCGCGTCGTCACGATTCATCGACGATACGATACGAGAACTTTATGAATATCGCTCCTCAAACAAGGCTTTTTACCAAACTTTGTTTTTTTTTTTTACATCTGTCGCGAAAATGCGAAGTCATCGAAGTTGATCATTGACTTACTTTTACTGCTGACCCCTCTCGAATAAATTGTAACAAGGCTAGATTCTCACCTGAAACACAGAAAGGAAAAAAAAAATTTGTTAGAAACGGTAACACGTAAGAAACAAATGAATGCGGGTAACTGCACTTTTTAAATTTCATTCCTATCCATTTAGCTCTATTTGCTGGTTTGTCATGTTTAAAAATTTTTTTTTTTAACGAAAATAGATAGAAGCAAGGTATGCGCCAGAAGGAAGACGCTGTTGTACCGACAAGTCCGTTGATTTTGTCACTGACAGTATTGACAAGCGAGTAACATGCGATCGAATCGCCAGCAGCTAGGGGGTGTCACTTAGTGTCGAAACGCGGGTACGTGATCTCGGATTAGTTCAACGTGTTCGAGGCTAAAAATCGTCGGCTGTCGTGGGCACCATCTGGATTCCCTAAAGTATCCCTAAACAATATCTGCACGGGATCTGAAGGTCATTTCGAAGACATGACGTTTTCACAATGTTGAGTATACCGCCAATAGGCTACTGTGGAGTCGAATGACCTCAAAATCACCTTTCCCCTTTCTAAATGCACGGGTGCGCGCATAGTGTCAAATCTCATAGACCATGTCGTGTCGTATGTCGTACGAATGCGCTCGAAATTTGTTTGTATTGTGTTATATTGTATGGCAGAGTTAATGCACGATTGCTGCTTGCACACTGTGCATTGTGTGCACTCGCATCGACGTCGGGACGCGGGTGAAGAACGTACGTGACGCGTGAGGAGGAAACAGGGTTGTGGAACACGTGATACGAGAGAGTTGAAAGGGCTGCGGAGACGGTGGGTGTTGTATATATTTCGTCAGAGAAGGGCGAAGAAGAAACTGTGGGAGGGGTGGGGGGGGGGGCGGCTGCAAAGCCCTTTGGAAGGGCCAGGAAATTGCAAATTGCCGACGGGCACACACGCTCCCGCGAACATCCCTCTCGTTTAACAGGGCCCAGTTCCAACGTTCTCGCGGAACGTTCCCAATATCCGCATGGGCAAAAAGAGCGGACGCGAGAAAGAGAGAGAGGGAGAGAGAGAGAGAGAGAGAGAGAGAGAGAGAGAGAGAGAGAGAGAGAGAGAGAGAGAGAGAGAGAGAGATAGCGAGAGAGAGAGAGATAGAGAGAGAGAGAGAGAGAGAGAGAGAGAAAGGGAGAGGGCACCGCAAACTGCAAATTGAGCCGCGTCGGAAGTATGGAGACTACGGTCACCGAGCCTACGATGAACCGATTGGCAATTCAAGTATATCGATTTAATCGATAAACCCTCGTGCTCACAATCTCCATTTAGATATTCATACAAGCCCAGATAAAAAAAAAAAACGATCGAACGGAGATTGGAGTTTTTGGAAAGTCTCGTTTATGCGATAAACAAAAAAGTGTCACATGTTCTCAAAATTTCGAGGATTTAAGGCCTCAGGCCACGTAAGTTTTTCAATTTTTATTTTTTTTTGCACAACATTTTTTTTCGTAAGTTCTTGAAATATGAATAAAACGACTGTCAAAGAAATGGATATTAAAATTATTTTTTATTATTTTTCATCACGCTCGAAAAAGCGTAAAAAATTTAAGCCTCTAGACCAAAGGCCTTCTAGTCTAGAGGCCTAAATTTTAGACGCTTTTTCGAACGTGATAAAAAAAAAACAAATATTTTTAGTATCCCTTTCTTTGACAGTCGTTTTATTGATATTTCAAGAATTTACGAGAAAAAAAAATCCCTCAAATGGGATTCGTTCAATAATTCGTCGGCATTCCCCAATTACGGATTCAGAGGCATCCCAATCCATTATTGTTTTGTAAACGACGTGACCGTCAAATCCCCTCAGAATCAGGATAAAAAAAAATCATTGGTCGTTGAACCAGTCGATTTTTCGTCAGCCTGGCTTTTTCAGCCAAGCCGCAAACCCGGAAGGTACCAGCAGCGAGTTCCCTCACGTGGTGCAAAACCTCATGTGACTCGAATGACGTATGCATATTATTGGACAGACAGACATTCAGCAGAACGCCACAACTCAGTCTCATTTGTGCTCTAACGATGGATAACTTACGCCCTTTTTATGGGCAATCGTTAATATAGTTGACTCCGGATTAAATCCATGCACGTTTTGCTACGGGTTGGTTCGTTTGGTACGGGAAGGCGGTACTGCGTCGACCGAAATGCCGTGCGCCGCTGCTTTCCGCGAGCCATTACGGAGTTTTAATTAACGCAGCTGCACACTGTGCACTCCAAGGCTGCATGTGATAACCCTCGCCGTCCTTTCGCAGCGTGTACCTATTAACCGTTACCGTAACAGTTCACCGCTCTTTCCACGCTATAATACACACTCCAAGGGCTATCTGCGAGTGAGGGCAAGCGAGAGAGAGAGAGAGAGAGAGAGGGAGGGGGGAGCGGGGGACGAGGGCAAAATACCGAGGCAAGCGAATTAATCCGTCGTTCTCTCTCTCTCTCTCTCTCTCTCTCTCTCTCTCTCTCTCTCTCTCTCTCTCTCTCTCTCTCTCTCTCTCTCTCTCTCTCTCTCTCTTCCTCTCTGTCCGTTTTGTCGTGCTGAGTCTCGGTAGTTCCAATTGCTTCGTATTACCGAGAGCTCGGCACGGATTTCCCATTTTGGAAAATTATCAATGGAAATTGGCTCCATCTTCCACCACCCCGCCTGTCTCAATCATCGAGAAGAAACGATTCAAAGAAAAATGCTCTCATCCAAAAAGGAATACGGAGACGTCCATTAATTACGGGAGCTCCAAATGGGGGGGGGGGGGGCCTGGCAAAATGTCACTAAACCTCATTTAGGGGAACGGGGGGGGGGGCTCAATGAAAATCTCACGTCAACTTTGTAATTCAGAAAATATATTATAACATTTTGTAAGGTACAGGGTGCAAATATGGGCACCTTAAGTCTTAAATCATTCTAGAAGGAAAAATATTTTAAGAAAACAAGAATAATAACACCATTGTAATTACTTTATTATATTTGATGACAATCAGACTTATTGAGTATATATGTCCTTTGTAATGAAAGCTTTTTGAAAGCTCGTGAAATATCGATATTTCCAGACCGGTCTGGAAATATGGACAGTCACGTGTCCATATTAACAGGATGAAAGAAAAATAATCAAATGTTCTTATTAATCTTCTGATTCTATTTTTCGGTATTAATTAAGTTATTACTTCGTTATCTTCTTCATTAATTTTAATAAAATATTTTTCTGTTCATCTTAATATATTCTTTGGAGTCAAGTTGTCCATGGATCGAGTAGGAAAGGTGGTGTCGGAGCATTACCCTATCCTAACGTATTTTCGGTCAATTAAATAACACTAAATTCAAGCCGTTATAGTGCACCTTAAACGTAGCATCATTTTTCTCCTCTCCTTCTTTCACAGAAAAAAATGTAATTTATAGAACACTCTATCAGCAAATCTTTATTAGTTGTATTAAGGAAAATACCTGAACATATCGAACAAATGTAATCATTTAAAAGTTATGGGGAAAATCTGACACGCGAGGGAGGGGGATGCCTCCACATCTCACTAAATCTCTCCAAGGGGGATGGGGTCAAAATTAAAGAAAAAAACACCTCACGTAATTAACGGACGTTCCCTAAGCGTACTATCCATTTCAGGTATCATGCTCATTCATTTTCAATGCCATTCCATTCCAATGACACCCTTTGGCGTTTCAAAGAGCACAATCATCTCGGTGCCGGCATAAATTACTTTTTATTTTTTGTTTTCGTCAATTATACTTTGAACTCGTTGCGTTTATTGACTGATGATTGGGAGCTCGCTTGTTTCGCAGACTTGTTTGCACTTTCGTTAGTACAAATTGCTTTTGCATCACGATAATCCCGATTAAACGCATGACAAAATCCTCGTGTCCTATACCCATACCTCTCCCCCTCCGAACTCCCTTCGAGTCCAAATGAACTTTTGTCAAACATTCGGGTGCTAACGCGTGTACCGCTTTACGGCAAATCGAATATAGTTTCATTAATTAAACGTACTCCACGATTAACGGGACTCGAATTGACGCATGATTGATATCCTCCCAACCTTAACGATTTCGTTACACCTAAAACCAGTTCATTCAGTGCACAAAAGACTCGTTGAATTACTCGGATAATCAGTACAAGATTTACACACAAAGCGGCACATTCACACGTACATTTCTATGTATGAATGAACGTTGAAGTTTCGCGCCATGGAACTTGAAATCCATTAGTGCGTAATAACTTTCAATAAAGTACAAATTAACTTTCAATAAAGTACAAATTAACTTTCAATAAAGTATTCAACGTATATCTGTTACATCTGTAGCTCGAACAAACTCAAACAGCAGAACTCGCGATAAACTACTCAAAGTTAAGTTGTCTTAGGGATTACTGCAACGCCCATAAATTGAGACTGTGGCAGGTTTGCACAGCATGATCCACAGCATTGCACAATAAATCGGAATCACAGTACACGCGGGTCCAAATTTCAACATTTTTTTTTAAATGAGAAACCTTTGCAAGACTCTAAAAAAAAAATGAAAAACGAATGAGTAAATACATAAAAAAAAGGAGATAGAAAAAAAAAACACAAATTTGTATTCCCGTCAATCCGTTTAGGTATCAAAGCGACCTCAATGCCGTAGCCGTGCGTTTCGCGTGCTGATCCGAAACCCTCGTTTTGCCAGTTGAACGCGAACGTTGTGCTACCTCATTTTTTTTTTTTTTTTACCTTTTCGTTTTGTCGATAGCAAAACGCCTCGTAAAGCGGGTTATAACGCGACCTACTATGGCGGCCTGCAGGGCGACCGTTATAGGAGCCAGAACGTCGATTACACTTGTCGTTTGCCGCGCTAGCTGACCCGCTCACGAATGGCGACGTTCATTAGTCGTTATTTTTCTTTTTCGGAAAAAAAAAAACAAAAAAAAAATCGTTGATTTACGCTCCGATGAATTCGTCATTTGTTTTTTTTTTAACCCCTTTTTACCCCTTCGAGCCAGACTCTCGTGGATCAGTGATAAATTAGAGTGCGGTCATGTGAACGATCTATCTGTAGTATGCTATTCGATTTAACAATTATCGATTCTCTTAATTGGTAACGCAATTGCCATGCGTGATGTTTGTTAGTTCGCGATGGGCAGAACCTCCGCATTGAGAAACATTGAGAGGATGTTCAATTACGAAATGTCCGTGTTTTATTTATTGAGCATTTTTACAAAATAATCTCTACGTATAAAATAGTTTCGTGACTGGCTGACTTACATATAGACAATGCACAGCCTGAATCGCTGAAGATAGAAATATGACATTTGAAAGATATGTCCCTTGGAAGGTGTAGAGGTGCATTAAGGATTTTTCGAAAATCAACTCCTAAAGGAGTGAAATGAGGTGTGAAAGCTTGTATGGAAAATTATATTCCTTGCGTGCATCAACTTTAAACTTGGTATAAATATTCTTCAAAACAAATTGTAAAACGCATATTTTAGAATTTTTCAAAACAAATCCCCGAATTAGGGGTGCAACATGTTATTGAAGTTTGTATGGAAAAATCGAATTCTCTGCTTTTTTCTCAATTAAATTCGGAAGATATGTTCCTTAAAGGGTGTAGAGATGCCCTAAGAAAGGATTAAGACCTTAGGCCACAGTAGGATTTTTCAAAAATCGATTTTTTTTTGTTAAAAATGTACCTTAGTACCTATAAAATTATATTCCATAAGATTATGGGTGTGAAAAATCTCTGAGTACTCGATTTTCGAATTCTAGCGCAACCCCTCTTGATTCACGTCGTGACCCTTTATATGTGGGCTGTTCGAGTGTATGGAGTGCCCAAAACTTGAATGTGCTTGCCGAAGACCATAAATCATACAATGTTGCCTACAGAACTATATTGCAAAGCCTGTAACCAACAATGACATTGTATGACACTGGATTGGACGGTTGGCACTTTTATACTACTATTTTATAAATTACCAACCCTTACCTCAATCAGTCTACCACCATGCCTGAAAAATACGACGCTCTACCTTCTATCTTTATTTCTTACTTTTTCTCTCTCTTTGTTTATCTCCTTTCTGGATCAAATCCTAAAGTCCACGCGGACGAAGTCGCGAGCAAAAGCTAGTTAACGACTAAATCTTTATTTCCGTTGGGTCAGTGTAATGGGAGAGACTGGTAAGGCTTCTGAGGCACTGGTAGTTCGAAATTACACCCGCACAAGTTTTTTTGTTTCGGGCAAACCATCGTCCCGAAACATATGCAACAATTTACAAACGTTCTTTGTAAGTCGAAAAAGCTCAAATAATGAAATTGAGTAAGATTTTTTTAGCTTGGTAGACACGGGAGGTGCCGTATAAGGATAGTCCAAGCTATCGAGCATCCATAGTATCATTCTCACAGTAACAACAGCGCCTATGTAAGAAATACCTAGCTGTACAGCTATGTAGTAGTTACAATACTACCAGGGGTGGTGTAGTTCCGTTTTCTCTAATGGCCCAGGTGCAGCATCGCGTCTTGTCAGTTGTTCAAGGTGGTTCCGTTTCATCGTTAAAAAAAAACCGAAAAGACTGCAAGTATGCGCACATACACACGAAACTGTGGCTCCAACAATGCCCATATCTGGGCAATGCAGTGGGTGAAAAAAGATCTTCTGCAAGGAGCACGAAAATGGGAGAAGAAAAAAAAATGGTACGGAGGAACGAAAAAATGAATTGCAGGAGATGGAGTGATCTGCAACGCATGGGGATGAACCAGAGGAAGATTGAGAGAAGGAGGGATGAGGACAATGAGAGAGAGAGAGAGAGAGAGAGAGAGAGTGAGAGAGAGAGAGAGAGAGAGAGAGAGAGAGAGAGAGAGAGTGAGAAGGGACAATGAAAAAAAAGTACAAATAGTGGTGCTTGACAAGGCGATAAAGGAAACCGCAGGGATGCTTCCATTTGGTTCTATCGGGACATGAAGGTATTGTCCAAATGATCATTAGATACACTTCAGAACGTAATGCAGGAAAATAGCGGGAAGTCCTAGAAAGCCTGGCTCTGTTCTCTCGTTTTGCGTCTACTCTCCACTCCCACATCCTTGATTATCCTTAATTATAGGGCGCAATGTACAATGTACAGTAATCTTTTTTTTCCAGCAAAGAAAAAAAAAACGATCAAACGGCAATATTTCTTTCCGGCTGCACAGCGAAAGGGGGCCACAGCTTCATAAATAATTTTTTTATTCGATGCCTGTCGTCGATTGTAGCCCATAAATGTCCCAGTGGAAAGCGTGTACTTTATATATTCATGCGTAGGGTTTCCTCCGTATACCCAGGATGATGTATCACACAATCGATTACGTTAGCTCGCAAGATTTATGAATCTATGATTTATAAATCACTGTCTACGTCTCAAATTCCCAGTTTTTTGTTTTTCTTTTCTTCAACTTGCTTTTTCGAAAGCTTTTTTTTTTTTCGAGGTCTGTGAAGATCCCAAGGGCTCATATCCAAAAGAGAAATAAAATTTGTGCGCTTTGGGGAGGTAAGATGGAAAATGATGAGAACGCCCCATAACTCCGAACTTGTACGTGTCCCGAAAATGTTTCCTTTGTCCCCATTGGAAAGCGTGGCGAGAACGCCAGACGTCACGACGACCTGCGGCGTCGAGAGTTCCGGTGGAAATCTTATTCAGAGAAAAGAATTCAATGCACAAGACGCGATGCCGGGACGTCCGGATAAAAGATCGAGCGAGAGGGATAGAGACAGAGAGAGAGAGAGAGAGAGAGAGAGAGAGGCAGGGAATGAGAGAGATGGAAAAAAAACTCGCTCAATCCTTTGCCTGTTCTTTCGCTCTTTCGGTTCTATCTTACGGCTTATATTTCTGCTACTGTATGACTGTACACACCACTGTTTGTGCTATTTCTTCACACTCGGGAAAATATTGCTCGCAATACGGCACACTGTGCACCTTTCTTTCGAGAGAAAATATTATGTGCGCGAAGTTCTTATTTTTCGAGTTTCCATTCGCGTAGGATGAAAAAAAAAAAAAAGAAACATCGGTTTGTTCAATGGAAAAGGTTGTGTATGTAGCTCGGACAAAATAAGTGTATTCGTGTATTGCACACTCGACAAGAACGTTTCGCGTTCGATCGCGTCGAAAATCCGATAAATCCGAAATTCATATTTCTCGTTTTTGATAAAAACGTTTTTTTTTTTGCAACGGTACAGAATCCAAAAAAAAAAAACAAATCTGCCTCCAATTTCATTGTCGTAACGAGATTTTCAACAACATAACGTTTTATCGCGTTTGAAATTTCAGGATTTTGGCTATTTGAAAAAGTTGCCGAAAGGAATGAAATTGAAGTTTGCATCGTTGGAACGCTATGCATTTCCTTTTTCTCAAATTTCTTTCGGCAGTTTTAAGCTACAAAAGTCACTGAAACATTTTTAAGGCTTTTCATTTGAAAACGCACAATTTAAATCTGCAAAAAGAAAAACGATTTTTTATATTAGTGTAAATGAGGAAACGCAAATATGAAAAAGGAACTTCCGTTGCATTCCAACGATGCAAATTCCAACGACTTCAAAAGGGTACGATGTTGAAGTTTCGTCATCATCAGTTGAGAAAAAGGGTTAGTATTTCTATAAATAAATAGTCGCGCCTGTTAATAAAAGGCAGGACATCTTTCTTTTTTTTTTTCAAAATAACAGCCTTGTTAGTGAAAATAAAGAAAAATAATTTAACTTTTTTCACCGCACTTTTATGTCGTGAACCTATATTCCTTTCTCGTATCCATGCGATATATCGTGCTTTGTCTTTATTTATTTATTTTGAATCTAATCTTTGTTTATTTAATTTGAATATTTTTAATATTTAAAAAGAATAACGAGAAATAAATCTAAAAATTTGTAACAAATGGGGTCGTAGTAGGCCACGAGACAAAGAAAAAAACACCCATTTCATTTAAATAGATTCTATTTAAATGAAATTTTTGTTTGCCAATGTATTTAGGCCAAAGATCTCTAATTAGGATCCGGAAAAAAACGTTTCAGTGATTTTTGAGGGCTAAATGTGCCAAAAAATATTAGTCTACGAAACTTACGTTAAGTTCCAACGATGTAAACTTCAATATCATCAAAGGGATGACGTTGAAATTTGCATCGTTGGAATGCAACGATTTTTTTTCTCATTTTTATCATTATCCAAAGTTTTTTTTTGTTACTAATTGAGGTAATAAATTTATCACAAGAACAGAATATGTGTGAATGATGTCCACAGCCTGAATCGACAAAAAAAAATCGATATATAAAACAGAATTAATTTTCGTTGCATTGAAACGATGAAAACTTCCACGTCGTGTGAAATGAATAATGAATTTGTATTCAGGGGGTAAAAATACATGGATCGTACCATGTATTTTAACTCAAACAAACCCCCACTGATGTTCCATGTCGGACAATTTTTCTACGAACTACCTCAAAAGCGAAAAGACCAAAGCCAAGAAGAGACTGAGGATACGTGTCTGTTTATACGGTTGTGCCAAATATATGTGTCTGTACGTTCGGACCTGCTCACGTGATCTCGTTTCGAATAATTGGATCGCTGGAACTCCGGAGAAGGGTCGAGGACAAAATAGAAGTGAGAACGGTAGAATGAAGAAAAGACAACAACAAACAAACAAAAAAAAATAACATACATGTCGAATCAAAGCCCAGGTAGTTGTACGGTCTCGCGGCTCTTTGCGCACTTTTCTTTTTTGCCACCGATCTCTGATGAGCTCCTATTGCGAGGGACATAGAGGGTAGAAAAAAGCCTCCCCTGTACTCTTTGTACAACCCTCTCTCTCTCTCTCTCTCTCTCTCTCTCTCTCTCTGTCTCTCTCTCTCTGATCTCATTCCTCCTATTTCGCGCCAAGCCTGCGTGTGGTAGAACATAACACCTGGCTGTCTCTCCGCGTACTCACAACATATTTCCGGGTTTGTTTGAATTATTTTATTTACCCGAGGCAAGCGCTTGGACTACTAGAGCTAACGCCGCGAATATTTGTTAGACCTCCATTCATTCATCATCTTTTTCTCTCCATTTTTTTCTATCTTTTTCTTTTTATTTCTTTTTATTAAAAAGCGTACACACCCTTGTGTACATTCGCTTTTAATATATACACGTGCTCGTGCGAATCTCCTATAAATTAGTGGAGTACACAGTACACTGTGTGTACTCGCCACACTTTCCTTTCTGCTCCCTTCTGCTTATCTTCCGGTCAGATATTAAGCGTGCACACCCGAGTAGACGGCGGAAAAAATTGGCGAATTTTGGAAATGGTTATTTAAAAAAACTATTTATCCGATTTCAGCCACGTTTGTTTTATTCAAAAGTATAAATATTGAGGTATATTGACAATTTTTTAAAAATAAATATATATATATATTGACAGTCCCCATTGATTGCATGCAGTCGGTTGATCTGAAATAACAATTTCGACAAGATTCTTAAAATTGAATGTATAAAGGCCGTCGCAGCGTAGGATTTTTTTACTCTATTTTTTTATCAAGCCGGAAATGTCGAAAAATTAGGTCGAAAAATGAATGAAAATTTCAATCAGGCGAGATTTTGTGGAAAAAAATCATTTTTTCAAAAAATCCTCGATGCGAAGGGCTTTATACATTAGTATCTTCAAGTACAACTTGAAGATTCACTTCGAGAATCTTTTCGAAATTTTTGTTTCAGATCAACCGATTGCATGCAATCATGGGGACCACCAGCGAGGGACATGTTTAATCAAGGCCATCGGCCGCTCTAGGATTTTCCAAAAATCGATTTTTTTTTGTTAAAAATGTACCTATAAAATTCTATTCCAAAAGATTATGGGTGTGAAAAATCTCTAAGTACTCGATTTTCGAATTCTAGCGCAACCCCTCGTGATTCATACCGTGACTTTCTACTTACTTTAAACACCTCAAGGGACGTCATTTTGGGACGCTCGAAAACATTCAAACGGCTGTAAGCGACCAGCTGAAGGCTATTCCAGTATCCGAGTTCCAGCACTGCTCTGAGGATTGGAAGAACCGTCTCAAGCGCTGTGTGGCTGCCCAAGGAAGTTATTTTAAGGAAAACAATATTGAATCGTAATTCTATTCGAATTTAAAAAAAAAATGAAAAAAATCAGTCTCATTACTTAATTTATACACTTGGATGAAATCGGACAAATAGTTTATGAGATAATAGCGAGGATGCAAGTGAAAAGGGAGTACGAAAAAAAATGGTCAAAGTTTGGAGCTTTCCCCGGGGCAGGAACTCATCGGGAAAAAAATGCAAAGAGCGTCATTGATAATTCATGAAACTCGAACATTGTCAAGAGGCGTTTTTTTTCCCGAAGTGTTGGTAAGATTTGGATCGTTTTTACTACCCAATGTCACGATGTAATTTATGACTCGCGAACCGCCTAAGTCCTAGTGGTGAATTTTTTAGTACAGTTGCACAGGCTCCTGGGGGGGGGGGGAAATGACGAAAGGGCTGTTCAGGGAAAACGGTGAGTCACCGAAGAGCAAAGTTACGTCGGATAGGGCTCGCGTGCTGTCCAACCCCTACGGTGACACACGCGCCACGCAATGGCCCGTTGGCCAATTGCGCTCGTAACCGGCGTACTTCTCGTACACCCACGCACACGTATACACACGCGCACACGCTGCGCTGCAAACTCACAGCTGACTAAGCACACGCATATTTTCCTTGGCAAGAAGCGATTAAATGGTGAGGAATGAGAAGGAAGAGTGGGAGAAAAGTTTTAAGGGAGTGGAGAAGAAATAATCGGCAAGAGTCGGACCCTACTTTCGTGCGATTTAAAGAGGGCAAAAACTTTGAAACGGCTCGTTAGAGCTTACCTTCGTAATCGCAAAAACTCTATTTCGACACTTCTCGGCATGAAATGTCCTCGCGTAAGAAATCAACGCAAAAAATAAACGGTTCAGCGAATCATATTTTCGCACAGGAGCATTAAACCTGCTCAAAACAAGACGAAAAAAAAATATTCGCGATAAACGCGACAGAGATTTTTGATATTGAGGACATCTGCCTAATACAGAAAAACATCGATGACTAGAAATCGCATATCAGGCATCAATGTCGCTCCACATGCGTAAACTGAACGTAAAAGGTGGGTAAAAAAAGTTTTACTTAAAAGAAATATATATATATATTTTAATTAATTGATGGACGAAAGAAGCCTTGAACATTTTACGATAAGGGATCGACGGAGAAGATGAGTGTAGCCTACTGGATGATGAATCGTCTCGCTCTCGAAATAATTAGTCTCCTCCGGTCAGTGATCTCAACAGGATTGAATTAATTTTCGTTCGATGGAGTTGGGTGGGGCGCGCTTATTAATGGTAATGCCTTGTCGACATGTGCGTGTATATATATATATATATATATATATATATATATATATATAAACGACGACACGCGACTAATTAAAAAAATCAGACT
This sequence comes from Ophion ventricosus, assembly GCA_963932345.1. NCBI lineage: Eukaryota > Metazoa > Arthropoda > Insecta > Hymenoptera > Ichneumonidae > Ophion > Ophion ventricosus. Next base: position 15,750,894 of record OZ010723.1, on the reverse strand, counting down.
GCGATCAGACGTGCGACGACAGTAGCGAGTGTTCGGAGATCGAAAGGGAGACAGCGGCAATTTGATTAGGCGATAATAATTAATTGCTCGTTAGGGGGTCAGAATTCCAAGCCATCACACGATTTATCTTTGTCCAGCCGAGGGCGTGACTTTTGCACTGACAGAAAAATTCTTTTGATATTAACTAGATGCGTCTATTTGATTTTTTTTTTACTTGAATTAAATAGATTTTTCGTGAAATTAAGTTTTTCCGATTGCATTGCATTATTAAAATTATTTATTTTAAATATATTTATTTATTCAAATAAAGATCTATTTAATATCGTCTAATAACTAAATACTTTATTTATTCCTAATAAATCTGTGATTTGGTTTCATCTGGTAGTATAAGACAAAAGCGACAGATGGAAATATGATCCACGATTCAGTCTCTCAAAAATCTCATGGCTTTGTTTTCATTAGAAGACTGTTGTAACATTGTGAAGTTGAGGAAAATGGTTAGTCTTTCTATACATAAATAGTTGCGCCTATTAATAAAAAGACACGTCATACCTTTCTTTTTTCTCCAAATAACAGCCTTGTTAGTGAAAAAAAAAGAAAAATAAATTAACTTTTTTTCACCGCACTTTTAGGTCATGAACTTATATCCCTTTCTCGTATTCATGCGATTTATCATGTTTTATCATTATTTCTTTAATTTGAATCTAATCGTTACTTATTTAATTTGAATATATTTGATGTTTTGAAAGAATAGCTTGAACAAATTAAAAAAAAATATTTAAAACAAATAGGGTCGTAGTAGGCCGCGAGACATGAAAAAAACCTATTTATAAAAAATTAATTTAAATAGGATCTATTTAAATTAATTTTTTTTTGCAGTGTGGCCACTCATTTCACACCCAATTTTCCAACTTCTTCAATTCTGTACTTCCGGAACTCGCTCGTATCACTGCCGAAGAAAAAAATATGTATGGATCACTCTCCATAATCCTAGCAAGAAAAAAAAAAACATCTCGAAATGTGAACGCGTCTTCGAATCCAAGAGAAAATCGACACGAGAGTGACGTAGAGTTTTTGAACGAAGGTGTGCGTAAGCGCGTATAGGACGAATTGATTCGGTACTCGACGAGACGAGTAATCGGGCCGATGGTGGGCCAAGCGTTCAAATCAAAATGTTTGTCGACTGTTCACCCGGTTCTACGATTCTGTATCACGATACTCCCGATATACGGTCTTCCGCTTTCTCTCGCTCGACTCCCAAATCGATTTATCCACATGCAGGAGAGAAAGACGGACGGTCGGACGCGCGTATCAACAGAGAATTCCTCTATCCATTTCCATTTGAGTACCGTGCGTTGGGGGACACACACGCGGGATGCACAAACATACCGTACAGGATTCACGTCCATGAAACTCGCTTGTGAAAACAGAAAACCCAACACCACTGCCCGCGTGGGTGGACGTACAAACAGTGTATCGCGTACCCGCTATCGAGCTATCAGCGAGTATACAAGCAGTGTATTTGATGTCGAATCCGGCCTTTTTTTTCTCATGTGTGTGTGCAGGGAGAGAGAGATTATTTTTAAAACATTTCACTTCGAAGACCATCCTCGTAGCCTATTGTCATCATCCTCAACGTTATGGATGATCCAATGTCTTCGGAATCACCGCTGCCTGAAACGTGAGCGTATTGATACGAAGGCATGTTCAAGAATCGCCAGAATTCCAGAATCGATTCCCGAGCCGCGTTCAACCCGTAAAATAAAGGCCTCTTCCCCGAGCAGAGATCGGCGATAGCGGATTATCGGGTACGCTAAACGAGAGTACAATGTTTGGAATACCAATACGTTAGGACCTCGCGATGAAGCTCCCGAATGAGAGAAACTGGACATTTTCACTCAAAGGAAGCCAATGCAGAGCGCAACTGAATCTGCGAAACCCCAGGTGGGCCTACTTCGAACGCTTCCGCAGAACCTACTGGCCTCCACTTTCGGCCTACTGTAGGCGTACTGTAGACCCTCTGGACCCTCCGTTCAGTCTACTGTAGGCGCACAGTAGACTCTCCGGACCCTCCATTCAGCGAAAACGTATTTATTTTGTCATCGAACGGGTTACCGATCATGACACAATGAAGTGTTGATGAAGGAGATATCAGATAAAACCCCTATTTTATAATTCCGATTTTTTGTATGGTTTCACTAAAAAAAATCACCAAATATGTCCTCTTTTTGGCCTCTAGAGTGGCCTAAGGCCTTGAGGAGGTCTGTGTTCTGCACGTTCCACTGAAACTGGGGGTCGAAAGAAGGATTGGGAGGACTAACAGAGGCTGCACTGAACCAAATGGAGTCCAAAACACCAAAAAAATGTGAAAAGGAACTCAAAAAACGTCATCAAAACAACCAAACGTGCCGTTAAGCGTCATTACGTTGATGCAGCAGCTTCTAAAGTTCCTTTCCGCATTTTTACATGTAACAATGTAGGTGTATTACTGCAGCATGAAATGGACGTTGAGTTACGCGAAAACCAGTTATGCCCAAAAAAAATGGACATTTTTTTCTTCCATTGAATTGCTCATCTAGTGTTCGTTATTCCCAATAACTCGAATAATGCCTTAAGACTTAAGAGCTTAAAAAAAGATCTAGTAGCCTATACTCAAACATTTCCAAACGGTAGTAGCTCACAGCGTTTCGTTATTTGAGGCACAAACGAAAGATCAGTGTGCACGTCGAGGCCATATTGCTAGTTGGCCGTGGGGAGACAAAATGACAGAATCATGAGGATCGTTGGGATATAATGGTGCGGTGTAACGTTCACGGATTGACGGCTCGGACGGGCTGTCTGTCTGAAAATGGGGAAGCGGACTCGCTCAACCGGGGAAATGGCGAGAGCGTCAAGCATTGGAGGAGTAAGGATCCAAACGAAATGGATAGCGAATACGGCGAGCAATGTGTCAGTTAATCGTCAATATGCAAACTAGACTGCGCGTCGAACATTCGGACTCAATGCAGCTGGTGGAGGCGGGCAGGGAGAAGACGGAGACACGAGAGTTAATCTCGTTGTCGATTGCAGCCGGTCTCATCCGCGCTTCCGCTCCTTCAAGCTCCTGGAACATTGTTAGAAAGGAATCAAAGGATCATCCACCTGCTGGAGTCTTACACCTTCTCCAATGTCTGAAATGTTGATCGGGATTGGGACACTTCTTGCTATTGATCCTACGTTAATCCTTTGCTCAAGCTGGAAACATCTGATTTCTATTTGTAACTTGGAAGCAGAGGAAACAGGCAAGGGGACCACGTTTATTTATTCATTTATTCGTTAAAACTCTCTGTGATAAGGATAATGTGAGTAATGCAAGGTTGAACAAATGTCATTGGAGATCGACCTGAACTGATGCCAAAAAGTTCAATTGTGTTAGGAGAATTATCGAGCAGCTTTGATGAAACGTATAGATCCGTGAGGATTATAAGGTCTGAGTCTGTGAAACACGCTAGCCAAGAGTCAGCCGCAGTCGAATTGAAGAGGAAACAAACTCGCATCCGTGCGTAACCGAGGCAAACGTCATTACGAAAGCCCGCAAGGGTGGATCAGGGGAAGTGTCTGTTCCGATTGGACATGAGGATGGATAGAGAGGAATAGCTAACTGCTCGTAGTCCGCCTCTTGTGCATATATACTGAAACACTGTATCCTTCGTAGAACGCAGACACGCAGATACTACCAGAAATCGGATCCATATTGTCGAGTGGCAGACAGATCGGTGAATCATTAATATGTAAACTAGGTTTAGGGTTGCAGCTTCCGTCTCTATCTATCGGTCGTTCATCTCCATCCGCGCAGCCTGATGAAGGCCAATTCATATCTGGTCTCGAAGCCACAGTTGTAGCTGCTGCCTACCGGTAACGTGGTAGAAGTGTTCATGCTGGTGGGTAGATTACGATTTTACATGTGTGCAAACTATTATTACCGTCTGTCGGAATATTACATATCCACGGATGCGTGGATATGTAATATTCCGACTTTGGGATCGAAAGATCCAAAAAATCTGAAGCCATTGATTTTGAGACGTCTTTTGCTGCTCTGCCAGCTTTTAGTGATCCTTCAACTTTGTATACTTGGGCCAGCGTTTCTCAAAACACTTCAGACCGTCAGGATGCCTTCCCTAGATAATATCAGGCCATGATCAGAGTTTCCAATGTGGATGAGATTAGCCATGTAACAGGTCTTAGTAATACCACTATTTAAGATAAGTATTTTTATTCTCGTAGATTATCATTGATGAAAAAATGCTTATAATGCTGAATAGAATTACAACAGATGTATTCGTTTCATCCCAATCAATGTTAAATATCTTTGATGAGGTAAAAAGCAATGCGGCTTTACACATTTCTTAAATGCTCCACTTTTCAGAAAATGTCAATGTTCTGGCCTGCCATACATTACGTGAAAGTGTACTTGCTGACAATATATTCCGGCCAGAACATTGTAATTTCTGTACATAAAGTGTAAGCCATAAAAAATCATTTTGTGATCTTCCCGGTCTGTTTCAGGGAAGGACCTGGTCAGCTGAGCCGGACAAAGCAAGCCTGTCTGATTTCTGCAGTGACCCGGTCACATTTCTGCACCAGTACTACCTTCGGCGTCTGAGACATTCCAAGTTGTTTAAGATTAATGTATTTCATTTCAACAAAATGATCACGATATCAAGTATATCCTTTCTTCTTGTCACTAACAACTCATTTGTTTTTTGATGTGGCAAGGAAATATTACCCTCCCCTTCATTCTATTTTCATGATGAATTCGCAACACGCACTAATTCCATTCCATCAAAGATTACCTAGACCTAGAAAAAAAACGACAAGTATACGGTGTTTTTTTTTCAGAATTAATCCTCTCATCAATGCATCACAAAGTTTACAAGTTCTCTCTTCGTGCTTTTACTTCCGTTTTACTTTCACGCATAGACTACCAAGCCATGATCCCTGAGCTCCTTTTCGTGTCTCTCGCCAGTAGATTTTTTACATTTTATAGCCCATGCGACCTCGATAATTTTTGCAGCGGAGAACGAGAGAATGGGACGAGGAAGAGGTAAGACATGCCAGGAGTGGAGAGCACCCCTTCGACTCCTCCCGTCCGTCGCATGGAACGTTTTATATTTGAAATGCGTCCCCGGGGCGAGAAACGAGGATGAAGGGACTGGAGAGCGGTTGACGATGACGACGACGACGACGACGACGACGACGATGAGGACGAAGAGGACGACGAGGGGCGGGGGTACATGCTCGCCGGAAACACCGAGGCACGCCGGCCAGCCGAGAGCCCCGCGTTTACGGAATACTAATGCCATTCTATATTCCCCTTCAGATATTCTAGCTGAACTCTCCAGCTCCTCTCGTAGATGGAGGAATATATATATATACTATAAATTTATACGTATATACACGCTTACAAGCATATAAACGACTGTGGCACGCCATAGTACGTTCCCGTCCCGAAGGGGCTGTTTCTCGTCGGATGACGCCATATTGCGCCGCTGATCGCGTGGAATCCCGGAAAACCCGAGTACCCATGTGTCTTCTGCGACTGCGTTTCTTTTTTCTCTCCTCTTCTCCTTCGACGAGAAATTTCCATTTTTATAAAAAAAAAAAAAAAAACGTCGAGCATGTCCGCCGATGTAACGAGTAACGTTATGGAACTACCCTTCTCCATATTTCTCGTCCATGAGCTACATCACTCTCAAGCAACCATTCTACGCCGTAAAAGGATTGCACGAATGGTGACAGCTGAACAAGGAATCGCCACTTGTCTTCATAACGAGAATGCAAGAAAAGATGAAACGTGGAGTCAACTTGGCTGATGCCACAGTTTCGCGATCGAATGGACCGTAAGTGATGCAAGGGAAGACAAGCAACGAAACATTTCGGAAAATTCGTAGCTCTGTATACGTTGCAGATTGTATTCGTAGCGGAAACGGAGCGATGTATCATCGTAAGAAAGGATTTAGGAGAAGATGAGAGAACGCGGTGCAAAGTATCGAGGTAGAAGCGGCCTGGACAAGATCCAAATCCGGAAATGGACGACGTTTCTACCGACACGTGCTGGGTATTCCAGCATGGATAACCGGATTTGTCTCGAAATCCCGCGAGGTTTGGGTCGCGCTGTCTCTTCCACGTGTATCACCAATCCAACCTCTTCCATACTGTGTGTTGTTTCCTCTGTGCAACGTTCAAGGCCGTTACTACGTGCCCGGGGCTTCCTCTCGTGCCCGAGATCAGCAGACTCACCCGTACTGGCAGTCGTCTATAGCCCGTTAAAATACGGGCCGATGGATCACAAAGCGATATCCGGGAAAGCCAGCGGTAAAAGGCCCGCGGAAGGGAATGGAGAAAGCATCGGGAGCCGAGCACGGTAAGGTTCGCTGATGGCGAAAGGAGTTTAAAGTGAAAAGGGGATGGGGGGGAGGGGGGGCAAGGAAAAATAAAACAGAACTATGCCAAGAATAAAGCGAGTCGCCCGTACCGCAGCTGCAGAGACACGAGAACTCTTCGGAGGCTTATGCATCGGTACATATTGAGGATCATAGGTCTACGTAACGTAGTTACAAATCAAAGGATAAAGAGAGCCATCAAGAAAACTCGCGAGTGTACATTACTCGTGATCAAAGCCCGAGCTACATACTTCCCGTTGGAAATCTGCGGTTGACGGATATGTGGAGGAGAGAGATAAAAGGAATTCGAGACTCCCGGGGAGCAACGAGGATGATAGTTCGCACGGAGATGTAGTGTGCGCAAGGGAAAAGAAGATGAGAGAAAAGAACGAGAGGTAGTATATGGTGAGGAAGTTAGGAGTAAAGGAACACCCGGATAAAATGGTGAAACGGGGCTATGAAGAATGGCGAAGCGTTAGGATGAAGGCAAGGCTGAAAACGAGATCCAAGGAACGTTGCGAAAGTTACGAGAGTATCTGGCCCCAAGCCAAAAGAGTGTCCAGGCATCAGCCGAGACGAAGGGGGCGAGAGGCTGAAACTCATTGAGAGCATTCAGTTCGACTTTAACCGAGGTTACGATAGACGCTCTATGTTACGACAATTCCTTTCAAACCGAATATTAATTTTGAGTACAAAACGGACTTCGTCATGACCTTCACATGAACCCGTGCGGAAATTGAGTTCAGGCTTTGATCGGTCCCATCTTAATTTTCCTTAACTTTATTAAGGCCCTAGTCTGGAAGCCTCACATGGGCCATCAATGGCCGGTCACACTTTGCTACCGAGGGCCTTTGAAGGCAAATAATAATCAGGGCCTTTAAAATTGCCTCAACGGTGCCTCATAACAAATTATTGCAGCAATATGCGTACTTGAGTGTGTATGCACTGTGAAAAAGAAATGTATTATTTCAATACATTTGCCAATTTTACGCACAGGAATATGCTTCCATTTAGTTCGAGGCGAGCTTGAAGACATTTGATTTTACCTAATGTTGATAACGAAACGAGCGGTACTAACGGTACCGTCCTGGAAGACGAATGTCCTCAAAATTACCATTATATGAGTATGGATAATGGGCATTGGGGATGAAAATAGAGGAACCTTCGAGCAGCAGTCGCCCCCGGGTGAAAATTATTCGAGATATGAATTTACGGTCGGCACACGCCGGGTTTATAACGTTCGCCAGGTTCGTCTTTTCGTGTGGGGGGGGGGGGGGGGGGGGGCTATACGGATTGCGAGTAGAGAAAAAGAAGAGAGGCGACGGGTGGGGGGGATCGGCGAGGGTACAGTGGTCTTGATTCTACCCTTGCTGCGGGTTTCCGAGGACTTCCCGCCCGATAAGACGAGTCGCGCTCTGACTTAATAAACTTGGGAAGCCAAGTGAACGGTCTATATCATGACCGCATCGTAAGGGACTTGCTCCAATTCCACGAGAATTTCCACCATCCTGGTATCTCTAACTAACTCCCCCACACGGTAAATCCTTCGTCAACCGCACTGTCGATTACTGAATATCTCGAGTAGGGTTGACTCTCTCGTACAAGCCAACAGGACGATCGTTCCAGTCATTGATCCACGTTCCTGACTACCTCCTGTGGATGGTTTTTTTTTTAAGCGAAGATTAAGGTACTACTGGATGGACCGTCGGGCAAAAGTTAGTCCAAAGTGGGCGAATCGTGGATTTACAAGTACAGATCATGTCGTACATGTTGTGCCTTACAAATAACTAATTTAATAATAAATTAACACTTAGAAATGTTAAGTTTCCACTTTTCATAATAACTTAAGTCAAATTCGACGATATTAGCGTGGGCTTGACTAAAGTTTTGTTATTCTATCAAGAACTATCATTCCTCAAATTTTCAAAAACTTTGGCAATTTTTTCATGTCCTCAAGAACTTCACGTGGTACATTTTAATCGGATAAAAACGAAATAATCTTATTTCACGTAGAGCCGGGGCTTTTTCTTCAGAGCAATACTTTGAGAGTGTCTGGAGACTTGGATGCTCCAGTCAATCCAAATGCCATGCAAGATAATAGATAGTCCTTCAGATTTCTCCGAATGACGTTGATACTTTTGCTTCGAGACAATCGTTTACTCAACCAACTACAATTTAGGATTATTTAACAAAATTCACACTTGGAGGCGAAGGACAAACGACTCGCGAAGCTTCTTGAAAAGGCCATTTTCATCTTTGTGATATATTAAAAACAAAAAAAAAAGAACATGGCTGTTTTTAGAGCTTTTGAAAAATTTACCAGGACGAAAAAGAAGCAAGAGACCAGAGTGAAGGAGGAGAAAGAGTTCGGATGTTGGCGCTCGCCAAGCTTACGCGCCTCGTCTGTGAACGTGAAAACTTTGTGTACCCTCGTCATGCACCCTATGAAGTATGCATGGATTGCGCTCGAGGTTGGCAACGGTATTGCTCAACGACTTCGTCCTTGCCATGGCCTGGCTCGAAGCCACATTGCGAGGACGCGCTACCACGTACCCGGCGAACCCTTCTAACATCGTTTCTCTCTCTCTCTCTCTCTCTCTCTCTCCTCTTTCCCATCTCTTCTTCCCACGCAAACTGATCAAACTTTTCTCGATATGCCGAGATTCGAGATTAGTTATTTATACCTAGTTGGCAGATTTTTTTTTTCAAGCCTGGAGTTTCGTGAGCATTTGGCTTTTTTTATATCCTGTTTTTTGCTTCTTTGTCTTCGGGCTTCAACCCTTGTTAATTTCGCTGCTTGTTTCGGCCAGGAGTCTGAGTAGAAAAGACGAAAATGGAAAGAAAGGGGTAAAGAAGACAAAAAGGGTGAACGAAGAGAGAAGCCGTGAAAGAAGGACCAGCACAGGAATAAAGGAGTAGGTTACTTCGTTATGCACAGCGAGTGGGGGCGAGGGAAGGGTTAGATGAGAGATTGAGAGAGAGAGAGAGAGAGAGAGAGAGAGAGAGAGAGAGAAAGAAAGAAAGAGGATCAGCTCTGGTCGCGGCCTAACACTCGCCAACCTACATCGAGCACAATGACTGCTGGTTGGGTACGTGCAATTGGAAAACACGCGGTCGGTATGCGGCACGAACAATGCTCCGCAAAAACAAAACGGTGTGTGTTTCCCCCAAACGACACTGTTAGTGTACTCGAACACATCCGTATACAACCGTAAAACGTACACAATGATACACACGTATATCATCGCGTCGTACTCGTGGTGGAGCTGCCCGAGTGGAAGTTGTACATTGTAGCCATCTACTATACACGCGTACGGCCCGAATGCCGCAGTCTAACTATTGCCGCTTCTAGCAGGCTAGGAAGCAACAAAAAGCTGGCTTACGTGCGACCAGATTCGCATTCGCATAGTTTCGTGACAAATGCACAAAGAACAAAAAAAACATACAGGTCGCACTCAATCCGGTACGAAAAAAATTCTTTTCACTTCAGGATTCCTCAAGTAGGGAAGACTGGTTGTGGCGTTTTTTTTTAATCAAATTCACCTACTACATGTCGTCTTTGGAATAATCAGATATTTTTATACGTTTTTCATTTGAAGGAATTCATAAGCTTTAAATATGTACGCATAATTGAATCGTGAGTTTGACGAAATTATTAGGAATGAATAGTTGTGATAAAAATTAGTGTAATTTTTTGCCTCGTACCAGTGGTTACTTTTTAAACTATAATACGTGCAAAATATTGTCATGGATACAGTCCGATTCGGACTAGGATCCTGGTCTCCCAATCGGGATCCAGTCGGTCGTGGGATCGGATCCAGGAGCGAAATGTAACGCTCGAAAATCGGATTCCAGCCAGGATTCTAATGCGGCACTATTGAGGACTCTAGTAAGAATCCAAAAAGAAACTTTGCATAGGATCCAAGCTAGAATCCCGAACTTCTAGAACAAGATCTATAGTTCGATATCGAATCAGATCCCAGGGATGAATGTAAAAATTACCAGGAAATATCGATCCGTATCAACTGGAGACGCTGGACGTTTTCTAAAATCATTTATTCAAGGATCCGAAAAAGATTAGGTAAAAATTGGTGCTACATTATAACTGTCAAAACTTATATATTTTAATAACAGAGTTTCGAAAAAAATTCTTTACATTTAATAAAAATATTCGAAAAAACAATATATAGACCTTGAAAGACTTATATTTCCTGGAGAAAAGTGACATAGGTTATTTATTCTAAGTAATTATATTTAAATTAAATGGAAATCGTTCGAACTAAGAAAATATGTATTTAATTTTCTAAGAAAAATGTATTTAATACGTATTTGAAATAGGTATATCAAATTCTGCCACCACGTCTTCACCTTGTGCAACATAGTGGGCGCCATCTGGATTCCGATGAGGATACCCCTTCTAGGGAATCCGTATCATATCCCGATCGGGATCTAATTGGAAATTAGGTATCCCTAAGAAATTTCTACACAGGAGAAGTTAAGATGTGACAAGAAATAGACAAGCTTGCTAATCAGTCTTTTATTAAAAAAAAACACCACCAGAATCATTGTTTTTTCAATAAATAACGCCGTAGGCGTTAAACAGTCATTAGATTATACTTATTAACAAAAACATAGAACATTTTTAATTCAACACGAAATATAATTCTTTTAATCTTGAAAACAATAACAAAAATCAACTTAAAATAATCGAAAAAAAAAGAAACTAAACCACAAAGCAATTAATCAGAATAAACACTATCCCAAGTATTTCACTCATAAAACGCGGTATTTCCAGTGACACATTTCACGTGGGACCATTTTTTGCAATTAGTCCACTGGACCCATTCTTCACCAGTGTGATTTTGAACGAACGGGCCACAACAAACGAAACAAAAACATTCCTCATCTTCCTCTTCTTCAGAATCGATCAGAATCTTTCTTTTTACGTCTTTCTTCTTATCTTCCGGTCTCTTTTGAAGAGCCACTGGCTACCTTTTCTAGTTTGCTCGTCAGCTGAGGCTTTCTTCACTGGTGCGTCTTTTGCCAAACTACAAACAAATATGATTCTGACTTCATTCAAAATCTTCGCCGCTTGTTCATAGATGTCTTTGGACGATCTCATCCTACGAAAACAGCAAACAACAATATTGAATTAGATAAATCACTCATACTAGATGGGGTAGGCTGTGTCACTAACTATCCCTGATATTTGTAACTTTTAGCCCCATCATCAAAATGGACCAATCAATATTTTACGATATTTTTTTTTAGGTTATGTTCAATGCATACCATGACACGACATTAATACTGTAATATCAGCGGCAGGTATAGACAAAAATTACTAAATATTAAAAAAAGAAGCAAACCTGCATTTATTTCGTACCAACTTACGCGACTCCTCTTGTCAACAGGACAACGTTGCCACATCTTTCCTCTCTTTCTAACATTCCTGTAGCTTCACTTTTTGATCGGGAATTTCCGCGGTAACTTTTTACCCCTCTGGCCGCCAGTCCCAGTCTCCCCTACGTGGCGTAGTATTCCCAATGCCATTTCAACTTTGCGTAGTCCATTTGTGGGCCTGTCCAAATGTGATCCGGTGAGTAGCAGGCTCTCGCGCGTATCAGGAATCCAGTGGGCGTCGATTAGCAAATGCTTCGAGGACTGACGTGAAACTTCGAAACGCACTACACGCATGCCGAATTTATAACGAGGATGGGGACTCGAGGGGAGCAGGAAGTGGGGCGGGGGAAAAATTGGAATTTTTGAATGATTCATGACCATCGTTTTGCATGTGCTCCGCGTATGGATGATACGGTGAAATGGGTAATAATTCATACCGTCGCCAGGTATCGCAGTTTCTGTTTGGGGCTTCTCGAATGAAACCAATTATGCCGCTTAGCCGAAGTATTCTTGAAGGATGTCACCCTTCGTCGCGTAATTAACGAAAAATGCCGTTCCACCTCATCCCCGGGCTCGGCGAAGGAAGAATTTTCATCGAGGCTCAAGGGTTAGAAGCAAAGAATTCTCTCTCTCTCGATCGTTCACTCACTCGAACTCATTTTCACCCATTCCCGAAAGTCCACCCACCTCCCCACCCCCGTCCAACTCTCTAATTTTCGGCAAAGCTCAACTCCCATTGGCTCTCCTCATCTCGTTCTCTCCTCCGTCTGGCTTGCGCACTCGTGACGCTCTTTCGAGAGCACTCACCTGGATATCGAAAACAATTTCAATTTGGAAAGTTTAAATACCACCGCCCCTTCGCAGGATCACCATGCTACGGTTTTAACGGAAGCGCAAGGAAGGAAAAGGGGTGATGATGACGGGGGTGACGTTGCGAAGGGAAGAGCAAAGAGGAGAAGCGCGGACTCGGATGGCGGACGGCTCAAGAGAAAGACCCCAAATCGGATACTGGAACTGATGGGGGAACGAAGGTGAAGATAGCAACAGGAATTGAGGTCGGAGGGGTTGGCAAGTGGAGTAAAGACGCGCGGTTGGGAGAGTTCGGAAGCGAAGAGGGTTCTTTTGAGGCCAGGTGTTTCGAATTTCCGTTTTAATTTGAAATATAAGAGATATCTTTTACTTCTGTGGCCAATGGGGATGAACGCATCAAAACTCACGGATCTATCAAAGGATGCGCATTGTTTTTCGTCCATGATGTTTTATCAGACTCTCTTATCAATCTCCTCCCCCCCTCTCTCTCTCTCTCTCTCTCTCTCTCTCTCTCTCTCAACGCCTCTTCCTCTTGCCAACTCTTTTTTTTCTCTTGGCATCTCGTCGACAGCGTCGTTGTCATCGTAGGACTGGACGGAAATAATTGCCAGCCGTAATTACCGAGTGCCCCAGCTCTTTTTACCCCACAGCGTGTTCTCTCCGCTTGAAACACTCCGCTGGGATTTGTCGCGTTTTTCATGCTTTCAGCTGGTTTTATTACCGCACACGAGGCGGCGGGCTACAAATAGAAAGGAAAGCAAGCAAAAAAAGTAGACTTTATGAAAATTCGTACTCGATCGGAGTCTCTGACGAGTGAGCACTTTCAACGATCGACCAGTCTCATTTGTAATTTGTCGTTCCGGGGAACGTAATTGAGTTGCGTCGACTCCGGAACGAGGATGATTCGTGGTGGCGATTCAACATCCGGAACTTTGTTACAATCAACGATTACACTACCTAGGTCCTACCCTTCCTTGAAAATATTCCTTTTTTTTTCTCACCTTTTCTCGCCCAATTATGCAGCCCAGCCGATTACATTCGCCACGGAGATCATTTGAAAACGAGGTTTTGGAACGATTATTCAATTGGGACGAGACGGCAGGAAGTTACACCGATTGAGGCAGTATTCTAGTCTAGAGGACGAAATTTCGGGTGTTTTTTCGGGCTTCATAATTTTTAAATAATATTTTGAGTATCCGTTTTTTTTCAATATTTTTATTGACGTTTCAAGAACTTGCAAAAAAAATGTTGTGCAAAAAATCGAAGAAGTTAGGGCCTCTAAATACGACTGTAAAAAATCGATTCGGCCATATTAAAACCGCTATAACTTTGTAAATGTTGGGAATTTCGAAATTTCCTTTTAAGGACACATCCTTAAGAGATACTTTGAGAAAAAAACCATTAAAAAAATCGATTCTTTCAAACTTCTAGAGCAGAAAACTGCCTTATCCATAAGGTAGTAGTCTCGCCAAAGTCATGTTGAAAAGTTTATTCTCCGCCCAATCGATGAAAGCTTCGAAATATTGCAAAATATCCTTATAATGTAAGTTGTAAAAAGATTCACATCGGGATGTAAAAACTTATAAAATAATGATGCAAACGCCTAATATAATGTTTACCTAACCCTCACTTTTGTATCAGATTTTCCATTCCGGCTACTAATTCGTAGATACTCTGCGTATACGGATATACATACACTACTTTAATCAAGTTCTAGTCTGTTCCAGTCGCTCCGTGGCTCTAGCATCGCTAGACATTACTTAATTTAAATCGCTATATCTCTGAAACTAGACGGTCAACGTTCATGATTTTTTACCCACTTCGTTATATGTTCCTTTGTAATTGATTTTTTTTAATTTGTAGAAAAGGTTCGAAGTTATTGCGTGAAATGTGAAATTTTCCACTGCTCCCCATAAGAACACGTGTAAAACCACGAAACCTTTGATCGCCAATATCTCGAAAACAGAACGGTAAATTCTTTTGAAATTTTGCAGGTAATCATTTAATAGTGTCCTGAATAAGTCCTCAAAATAAAATTTAAAAATCTATAGAAAAACGCCTTGGCGAGGCTACTACCATAAAAGAATTTTGGTACTTTTCGGAATTCTAGCGTTTTTATTTTTCCACTGTCGCTTAAATTTATCGTTGCCTGATCGACCGAGAATATCATAAGCCTCGAATATTTCGTTCCATCGATAAAACTCAGAATCTGAAAAAAAAATCAACCAAACCGCTTCCCTACACATAGTGAAAAAAAAATAAAAAGCAAGTTTTCCATTTTTCAAGGGCCACAAGATCGACAAAAAAAAAATAAAAAACCTGCACATTGGAATCTATCGCTCGTTGGAAGAAAAAGTTTCTTCGTCGTCTTTTTTAAAGCTCTCTCCACTCGAGAGGCGAGTGCAAACGAGTCGTTAGGACCGGGCTTGATGCGGGGGAGGGGGGGTTGGTTATACGAAGGGAAGGAATGAAGTGGCGGTGATGATGCGGAGGCTTTCAAGTAGTATGAGACGTTTGATCGAGCCGCGCCGGAGAGTCTAGGCGACCGCGCGCCCAATCCGCAATTGAATGGGTGATGCGGGAGGAGGATGAGGGCGGCAGGAGGCAGTGTGGCTGGGGGGAGGGTTGTATAGTCGCAAGGGGATGAAAAGGAACTTTGGATGGAAGCGATGGCGAGAATGGGGAAAGAGGAGCGGGAGGGAAAAGAGCCCGCAGGATTTTTTTTCCATCGCTTGGTATCAAACCAGCCGTCCTCGTACTTCGACACGATCCGGGACTGCGTTACTGAAGGTAATGAAATTCTTCCGCTTCACCACCTTGACGGGGTTTTCGCTCTCCCTCCCTCCCTCCCCCTCTCTCTCTCTCTCTCTCTCTCTCTCTCTTCTCTCTCTCTCTTTCTCTCTTCATACTTTGGGCGGATCTCCTCCAGGCCTTTGCTTTCCCAACGAATTCTTTCGTATCAATTCTCAAACGATGTGTCCCACCCCTATCCCAAGAAAGAACGTGATAACGGGACGACTCTCGTCGAATTTTCTTTCCTATCGATTCCGCGCGTATGGACGAAAATACAAGAGGGCGATAGCCCGGAGAAGGAACAAGTTACGACACGAAAGTAGAAAATTCATATTTTCATGTAAAAATTTGAGTTGGAAAAAACGTACTGCTATTTATTTGCCTTCCCTAGTCAGGCCTTCCAACGTGGGTCAGGTTCGCCATGTAACAAGTTTTAGGCTTGGACCTAATACGCCGTTCCCTTTTTTCGGAAACTGATCAGGCACTGGCTGGGAACTGACGAGGAAATAAATCGAATAATTTGGTTATGTTCAATATTAATACTTGTTGTAGTTGCCACTATTTATTATAAGCATTTCTATTTTTGTAGACTGACAGAAAAATTCTTTTGATATTAACCAGATGCGTCTATATGATTTTTTTTTAAATTTCAATTAACTAGATTTTTCGTGAAATTAAATTTTTTCTATTGTATTCCATTATTAAAATTATTTATTTTAAATATATTTATTTATTCAAATCAAGATCTATTTAATATCTAATAACTAAATATTTTATTTATTCCTAATAAATCTGCGATTTGGTTTCATCTGGTAGTATAAGAAAAAAGAAAATCTCATGACTTTGTTTTCATGAGAAGACTGCCGTGACATTCTGCAGTTGAGGAAAAGGGTTAGTCTTTCTATACATAAATAGTCTCGCCTGTTAATAAAAGGCACGACGATACCTTTCTTTTTTTTTCCCCAAAAAAACAGCCTTGTTAGTGAGAAAAAAGAAAAATAATTGAACTTTTTTTCACCGCACTTTTAGGTCATGAACCTATATCCCTTTCTCGTATTCATGCGATTTATCGTGTTTTATCTTTATTCGTTTAATTTGAATCTAATCGTTACTTATTTAATTTGAATATATTTGATGTTTTGAAAGAATAGCTTGAACAAATAAAAAAAATATATTTGAAACAAATAGGGTTGTAGTAGTTAGATTCTATTGAAATTAAATATTTTGGTTTGGCAGTGTAGATCATCATTGATGGAGAGAATTCTTAGAATGATGAATAGAATTACAACAGATGTATTGGTTTCATCCTAATCGATGATAAATGTCTTTGATGGAGTGAAAAGCAAAGCAGCTTTACAAAGTTCCGAATATTCGAGCTTCACTTTTCAAAAAATGTCAATGCCGGGTATACACATTACGTGAAAGTATACTTGCTCGCAATGTATTCCAGCCGGAACATTGTAATTTCCGAACATTGAGTGCAAGACGTAAAAAACGATATGACGTTGAAGTTTGCATCGTTGGAATGCAACGATTGTGATGTTCATTTTTCATTTCTTTATTTTTAGGCTTATCCAAAGCCTGTTTTTTGGCAAATTCAGATGGTAAATTTCCAATAAGAATACGTAAAAACGTTCGAGTGATTTTCACAGCCAAAAAAGAAATCAAACAATTGAAAAGAATCGATTTTCGTTGCGTTCCAACGATGCAAACTTCAACATCATAAAACGATATTGTGATCTTCCTGGTAGGTTTCATGGGAGGGCCCGGTCAGTTGAATCAGACGAGGTAAAATGCCTGGCCAGGGCCTGACGCGAAGTAGAGAATGCCCGGTCACATTTCTGCCACGGGTTACAATATGATACCAGACAGCTTTTGGATTGAGCGCCCGTCACAATTTATCCTCGAAATAGATGACCCGATGCAAATCATAGACAGGACATCCATCGATAATTACTTTAAAAAATGGATTTCCCTGTTGTACAAAGAGAAAAAAAGAAGACAGACCAATGTAGACCCAAAACCGAAAAATTCAATCAATCGTGCTATTAATATGCCGAATGAGTGACTGGTTTTTTTTGGCAGGTAATCGATCTGTCACGGTGACCCGAGCGGACAGTTAATTTCTGACGTATATCAGAGATATCATGACATATAGGCGTCCCTCTCGTCATCAAGCCCCCCCACGAAGAGTGAAGGGGATACGGTTCGGGGAGGGGGGGGGGGGGGGGGTGGATTGGACCCGCAGACCACGAGATAAATCGATTTTCCCTGCTGGTGTATGAGCTCGTTTTGCTCGGTGTTACGGGGTGAGGGCTCGAAGAGAACGAGGGTAGCGTCCATTTGACTGGTCCCTTCTTGCATTACACACCCTACGCGCACACGTACCAAAGCGTTATATGTATCTACCTCCTAGCACGAATCCCCGGCAATTTGGAAGACCGTGATTTTAGCGGGATGGCCCTTAAGTAACCCGGCTTTAGAGGGAATGTAAGCCCGTTATCTCGATCTTTCGACGCCGAAGGGTGGCAAAGAGCAGAAGGAAAGGGGTGGATAGTGGCAGAGTGCAGAATTCGTATGTCAACGATGTGCTCCAAGCTCGTAGTGTTATATACGTCCAAAAGATACACTCCCTGGAAGAGGGTGACAGTTCGAGTTTACAGTAACCGTCAGCGTGCTCACACTTTCGTTCTCTATCAGATTTTTACATCATACGTTACATCAATTTCTCCAAGTATCCGTACAGGAATTGTCGTAGTCTTTCAAATGAATTCCCATAATTGTCCTCACTTCCTGATAGGGATCCAATGGATCCTCGCATTGGCTCCCTGCATTAAAACGTCACGCTTGTACATTCCCCCGTGCGAAAATTGTGTTCGGGCTTTGATCGGGCCCATCTTAATTTTCCATAACTTTATCAAGGCCTTAGGCCACTTTAGTGGCCAAAAAAGGGCATATTTTGTGATTTTTTTTCAGCAAAACCATAAAATTAATCGGAATTACAAAATAGGGGTTTAATTATACACGTAATTGACTATACAAAATTATTTTTTTCGCAGCGATATATGTCAAAATGGCGACTGTGCAGCATTTTTCCGATGATGCCTTTATTTCTGGAAGGTCAACGAACGGACCAACAGCTCCTATAATTTTTCAGTTATGACGAGACACTAAAGTTTTTTCGATTATATATAAGAATAGCTATAGATGTACGTAGGATTTTTTTGATATATTGTTTTTTGTCAAAATGGTGCATTTCTAAAACAAAAAGTATAAAATACCAAGAGAAAATCGTCAGAAAATTGTTTATAAAAGAGGAACTACGCAATATAATAAAAAAATCCTACGTAGTGCCTCAGAAAATGTAATTCAAAATATACAGTTAAAATTTCAAGGGAATCGGTTGAAATTTGTTTGAGCTATGAGTCCGTCCGATTCGAAAAATGTAGTTTTGAGATAAACGCGTTTAAAGTTAGTAGAAAGTCACGACATGAATCAAGAGGGGTTGTGTTAGAATTCGAAAATCGAGTACTTAGAGATTTTTCACACCCTTAATCTTTTGGAATATAATTTTATAGGTGCTAGGTACATTTTTAACAAAAAAAAAATCGATTTTTGGAAAATCCTAGAGTGGCCTAAGGCCTTAAATGCCTTTTCTTGGTCTCCGTACTTAAACCATAGTTTGATTCAACCTACCTACCCTACCAGTCCCTAATAGGGGCCCGGTCCGGCTCTCTTACGGAAACCCCTACCATGGAATCCACGAACAATCCATTGAAGGCCCCGAATTGTATGAGATATATGCCCTGCCAATTTTCCGCACGAGAGACCAGGCCCTTCCATGGAACAGACTGGGAAGATTACAAAATCTTTTTCTATGGCTTACACTCTATGTTCAAAAATTACAATGTTCTGATCGGAATACATTGCGAGCAAGTAAACTTCCAAGTAATGTATACCCGACCAGACCCAGCTGTCTTAGCTACATCAAAATCTTTGGCTATTGCAGTAACTTTTCCACCATCGTCGATCTTTTCTAAAATGACCAACTTTTTTTGGATTCCATTTGGATTCCAATGTGGACTCCGTACGTGCCACGTCCCTATCGAATCCCTATAAGAATATGGTAGGATCTGGAGACTCCCTGATAAATGTCCGCATGAGTTATACCGTATCCGTGTGATTGGCGCTCTTACCAAAAGCCTGGACGACAAGCGAGCACCTGAGACTGCGTAAAGAGAAAGAAAAAAAGTGACGCCAGGAAGAGGAATTTCGCTCGAGGAAAATTGTTGGACTGTGTGGAATACGAGACTCCTGGGAGACGTGAGCGCGGGTGCCTTGGACGAGAAAAAAAAGAAAGAAAAAAAGAAAACATGCGTAAAGACGAATGGAGCCCCAGGGGGTGGTATGAGCTTGCGCAGTCGTTGGACACTCCCGTTTCATTCCTGGGGGGGGGGGGGGGGGGGAGGAGGGAAGAAAAAAAAACCAAGTACCGCATAACATTTTCCGTCACCGACTTCGCGAGCCTTGGACCCTTCCTTTTTCTTGGTCACGTAACGAGGCAATTAAAAATGGAAACGAGAACTTTCCATCGGACGAAACAAATAGAATAGACTTTATTGTCTCTTGCGTTAAATTCGTGCAAGGGGAGGAAAAAATTGGCTTCCGAAACGCCGAATGAGAAATGTAAATGGGACAAAGTTGAATTGACGAACAATGCGGGATACAAGATTCGACCAATTAAGGGATTCGCAGAAGCAAATAATACCGTATTCTCCTGAGGCTTTCTAAACGCGATTCCCTTTCTGCTATGCACGTCGACAAATAGGAATTGTTTTACGAATTCGAAAATGCTCTCTCTCTCCGGTAGACAAAGTAAAAGTAGGAATTGGATTGGAATCCTGACGTTGGATCAACCCCCGAGTTTTCTTCTCCGTACGAGAGGCTACCTCGGGGGTATCGAAAACGCTGACGTTCGTGGCTCTTTTTCCTCGATACGTCTCTGGAATTCTAATGCCACGAAAAGACATAGACGAACGGCCAATAAGAACAGAACCGGAGGCGTTTGAGTGGCAAGGAGAGCGAAAGGCGAGCAAGAGAGAGCAAGAGAGAGAGAGAGAGAGAGAGAGAGAGAGAGAGAGAGAGAGAGAGAGAGAGAGAGCGAGAAGGGACAGGAGAGGGACAGGAGAGCGCCATCACCCTTTCGTTCACCCTTTTTTCCGTTCGTCATCTACCAAAACGTCCATTAGACTTTAGTTGCCGAGGAAACCAACGTGAAAAATTGTTCCAAGGAAAATTTCCATCCCCCCCTATCGGCCCCGTCTCGCGTAGGCGGCGATCCCCGCGTAAAAATGAAACCCGAGATAGGGAACTGGTGAAAACGAGCTCGAAGAAGAATCAGCGCGGGCGATGAGAAGCTACGACGACAAGAGGAGCAAAAAAATAAAAAGGGAAAGAAAGGTACTGTGCGCGACGGAGAAAGGCCGTGAGGAAGAATGGAGAAGCGGAGTGTATTAATTTCCATAATTCATGAAGACGCGTATATATGCATAGAGAAAAGAGCAAGTTTTCTCCGCTGGACCACGCGGGTGGGGGGGGGGGGGGGGGGGGGGAGTGGCGGCGAAGATAGGAAAGGCCGGGGAAAAAACAGGGACGGCAAGACCAGAGCGAAAAAAAAATGATAGAGCATGAAAGAAAAGTGGATGGAATAAAAATTAGACAATGTTTCGTTAAGTGCCATGCTAACGGAGTACAAAGTATCTTACATCAATGCTTTTTTTTTTTTGTTATTCATTTTCTTCATTTCGTACATCAAATGCGTAACGATAGATATGGAGAGAAAAAAAACATACTTTGAAATTGAGCAATTTTTCTGCATCGTAAATTTTCATCGTCCGTAACGCAGCCGGAAAGATGTGAACGCAAATGAGCCAGAGGATTAAATATAATTGCAAGGGAATTACTCGTTGAACGATCAAGCGAGACGAGCAATCACGAATGCCTCGGAGCGTAAAAATAATCGCATAATTTCCGCGTATTAAACACGTCCAGATGAACTCGAGGATAAAAGTTCTACGCGTCTGGATAAATTTCGAACCTGGTGAGTGTCTTTGAGAAAATTATAAGACCTTGCTAAAGATCTTGCAGATGAATAGTGTAGGATGTTAACCGCGGAGCGAAGAAACAGCGTGAAATTCTCTTCGATAGAAAGAGCAAGAACTTTAAAGTTTATTTACTTAATTTTTACGTTCTCGAAGTAGCCAATTGTATTGAAAGTCATCATTGTGTAAAACTTCAATTTTTTTTTTCAACACCACCTTCTAAAACGTGGATGAATATTTAAATGAAGGTCATTTTAAGGACCGGTTGGTGTCCAAAATGTGAGCGTCGTGAAAAAAAAATTCAAGCGTTCTTTTCGAAATAGCCGGATCACAATTTTTTTCGGGTTCGGAGGGGTCATTTGCTAGTTTTTTTCACTCTTAAGGCCTTAGGCCACTCTAGGATTTTCCAAAAAATCGATTTTTTTGTGGCCTCTGGAGTGGCCAAAAAAAATTACCCAAAATTTCGAGTTAAATCGTCATAACTTTATTGTTTGTGGTTGTAAAAGCACGAAATAACTTTTGTTGCATGTATACGGAGCAAAAGCGGTCAACTTGAGTAAAATTTATAACTCACGTTTAATTAAAACATCGGAAACATAAAAAGTTTTTTTCTTAACCCTGACCCTGGCAGACTAGTATCTCTTATTTTGACCACATAATGAATTATTTCTATGACATGTAGCATACCTTTGGAAAGGGAATAAACTTGAGAACTTTTTAAAATATAGCTAAATTCAAAATAGCTTTTAGTTTTCTTTATATAATGAATTCAGTAGTTGACATTTTTCATACATTTACACATTTTCGAGACTTTGGAATCTCATGAGTCATTTTCTTGAAGCCAATTGGATCAAACAATGATTTATTTTTAATAAACACATATTGAAAAATACACCAGAAGTTATTTCGTGCTATTGCAGCCACAAACAAAAAATTTATGACGATTTAAAGGCGAAATTTCAGGTAATTAAAAAAAAACGAAAAAAAAATCATATCTTGATTACCGTAACACTTAGGACATAGGGTCTAAGGGTGAAAAAAATAGCAAATGACCCCCTCTAATCCCCTAAAAAATTGTGTCGGTCCATGCGCCAAACAACTTGTATATAGATAACAATAATAATTATTATATACAGGTTGATCGAAAAGTCGTGAATCGAAACACGACTTTTCGACCACCCCGTAGATAACGATAATAATAAGAATAACGTAAGAGCACCGGGCGAGAATGAAGAACTTCCAGGATTCGAGCACCGAGCGCCCACGGGATAGTGCGCCCCTGAAGAAGTTCTTCCTTCACGCCTGCGTTGATCTCCTCCGCTGTCGCCCCATCGTCCCGACGCTCCTCCTCACCTTGGAGGAGCACCGATGCATTTGCGCCATCACTGTGATTCGGAAGCGCCGACAGGGAAAGCCGCGGCTCGTTAGGCTCAACTCTCAAACCCGGTCACGACTCTCATCTGCGAAGCTTATACACCTTCTTTGTTTTTCACCCCCTCCTAATTCCTCGTCTATATCTTCACTTTTCCATCCATCCGCTCTGATTGTTCCCCCGCTTTTCTTTCTTCTCTCGAATCGGGCGTATTTGTGTGTCCTGTCAAAAGGGCCTGGGTGAGTTTGAAATGTTGGGAATAGGATTCTTTTTTTATTGTATAATTTTTTAGCTTCGGGCCCGCTGTGATTTTTTTGAAATTATAATTTAGAAAATGGTGTAAGTCGTATCTTAAAGTTTATTCATCCGATTCAATTCAAATTTGGACAGAGAGAGACCCAAAAAAACGCACTACTGTGGAAAATCGACGCGGTGTGTCAGTAAAAATTCACCTTCCATTTCCTACCACACTGTTTCAACAATAAACATAACTAGATTCCGCCTGCGTGGAATTTCACTTCAAGCTATTAGGGCCTCAGGGCAAGAGTGATTCTGGACAGATTACATTCAAATCAAAGAAAGCAAAATAATGACGGTTCATCCAAAAACAAACCACACTAAAATTGCTGAGTTCGAATAAAAGTAATTGATAAAAATCTATTTTTGATGATTATTTTGGGAAAATGATTATTTTTCAATTGCTCGAATTTCCGTGGCTGATCTTCGTCGAGAAAATCCATCAATTATTTTTCAAATCGCTTATTTAGAAATCTGTAACTTTTATGTGCAAAAAAATAATTTGTAAAATAATTTTAACGTGCAAATAAAAATATGAGAAAGAATTTTTCGTTGCATTCCAACGATGGAATCTTCAAGACGAAAAATGTTGCAAAAATGTTGTAGACCTTGCAGTGACTAAAAATCGGCAGTAAAAAAACTTTCGGACCTCAGGGCTATGAATTGTACCTTTTTAGAATCCTCATAAGGTGGACCAACTTTCCTGCTACAGGGGCAAATTTCGGTACAATATTTTCCTTTCGAAATCAATGATGAAAACCCAGAAAAAAAAAACAATTATGATCCAACAAGTTATTAGAAATTCATTTTATTCTAAGAATTCATGACAACTATGAAGACTACATTTTCATACGAAAGCCAAATCATGAGGCTACACATTAAAAAAAAATAACCCGCATATAGTGAGTTTTTTTTTAATTAATTTTTTTGTACAGTTGACATGAGATACAATTTTTCAAAAATATTGATTAAGATCATAGTATTGGAATTGTTGAGAAACGGACTAGCCTGCATATGACCTTTTTGGTTGGAAATGATCTTGGCTATCGCGCTACTTCGTCCACGACTTTTCGACCACCCTGTACATACATAAGGATAAGGAACAGGTATAAAACGAGAGGGGTGGCGGATGAGGGTAGATTCACAAGAGGGGGATGATATTAGCCTGATTATATCCCGTCGGATCCACAATTTTTTGAATCACCCGACATCACGCGCCTCATTAGACTCGATTCCAGCCTACCGCCCCCGCCCCTCTGCGCCTCTGCGCCCATCTGACGCGATTTTCACTCCCTAAGGGCGCGTCACTTTCTTTCCTGCATTTGCGCAGCCTCCCAATAATGTCTCGCATTTTCTCCCTCTAATCACAATTTCTGGGCTCCACTATTGCCGCGCTACCGTTGCACGTGTGCAACGCGAATGTTGTACGGAAAAGAGGGCTCTTTCACCCCATAATTTCAGCGAATATCGAGGCTAAGACGATTTTGACCCTTTCGTGTCCAATCGCTGTCCTGCTTTGGCGTCCTCTCGGTCTTTTGGTCCCTTTGTGGATGGGCGCGAGGAGCATAAATATCGTCACGAAAGGGCAGAGGTCGGAAGGGGGGATGTGGGGAGGGTGCAAGGAAGAGTGTCAGGATGAGGAAAATGGTGGATGCAACCCGATGCGGTAGAGCTTTTGCCACGGCGTCGCTAATGTGCATCGAGGACGCGGCGTGTACCAGCATATTAAACGCTCGTGAGCGGTAAAGCGCGATGTGGATGTGCGATGTGGTACAGGGCGCTGATGGGGGGGGGGGGGGGGGGGGGGGGGGGCAGGGGAGGGAATCGCGACAGCGGTTTTCTGAGGTTGTCGCTTCTAGTGCACGAGCCATCCTAGCCAACCATCCATATCGCTCGTTCCATTTCCTCATACCAGCTGTATACATATTCCATATACCTTTCACGCTAATGCATGCGACACAGCATCCCTCGCGAAGGCTTTCTTGCCCGAGCATCTTCGCTGCGCCATATCGCGCGGTAGATAAGAAAATAAGGGACCGCTGCGAAAGGGATGGGAGGGAGGAGAAGAGGGAATAAATAAGGAATGATTATACGCGCAGCCGACGATGAAAAAGAAGGTTGCGTCCCGTGCAGATATTGTCGTAGAGATCCAAATGGTTTCCTATGCTTGTCCCTACTTTCTGATAGGGTTCCAATGGGTCATCGCATTGAATTTTCATACTGGAAGGTCACGCTCGTACATTGTATTCTTTTAGGGATTCCTGATTGGATTCCATTGTACAGATCGAATTTGAGTTCTAAAGGATTGCCAGATTGTCGAAAGGAATCCGACATGATTCTTGATGGATCCAATCGCATTCTGTACGTTGAATTTTCTCCACGAAATATTTAGAAAATATATTATACATATCCACTTATTTCGTATTTTTATTTTAAAAATATATTAATTTTATAAAATATTTATATAATATTTTACAAAAAAAATATATTTAGAAATAATATGAAACATTTACAAAATGAGGGGATCTTACAAAAGTATAAATCCCTTGAGGGCTTGGACCACCTTGACACTCGAAAAGTAAGTGTAAAAATAAATAAAAAATATGACGAAACTATCAAATATATAAAATAATTTTTATTTTTTACAAATCCATTATAGTTTTATGAAAAAATTCAAAAAAAATGTTTACATGGCAGGGATATAAATCGTCTAGTAGGATCCTCTTTTCAAACTGGTTGACAAATATCTACTCAACCAAATTTGATGCAATTTATACCACATATCCTTTATAATATTATCTAAGATGCAGCATAGGATTTTCTTGATTGGACGTCGCGTTTATTTTTTAATTTATTTTTGAAACTCAATTTTAGTAAGAATCAGAGTTCTTTTCAAACAGCTGTAATTTCTAAAAAAAATATTTTTCAATTTATTCCCTATGCTACACGTTAGCTATTAGCTTTCTATATAAGAAGTTCTTTTTATATTATTTTATAGACGATGCCTGACAGAGAAAAAAAATCTTCGGAAACGATTTTCAAAAGAATGTCCTGCTGGACGACTTATATCTCAGCTATTTTATGTAATTTTTTTAATTTGTGCATTAAACTACAATGTATTTATGAAAAAGAAAAATCATTTTATGTCTTTAATAATTGCGTCAATATAAAAAAAAATGTATACCTATTTTTCCGAGCTTCAAGGTGGTGTGACACCTTAAAAAATCCACTGTAATTATCGTTTGTTATTTATTTTACTGCATTCTGACATATCACCGCACACGTAAACGCGAATGAAGCGTGTAGTTTATGTTTCAGTAGCATAGTAGCATAGGATTTTTTTTATTGGAGTCGACACGTTTGTTTTTTATTCATTTTTAAAACTCAATTTCGGTAAACAGAGTTTTTTTTTTAAATCTGTCATTTCTACAAACAAAATTTTTTTCAATTTTTTCCCTATTCTACACTTTAGCCATTATCTTTATTTATAAGAGAAATGGCAATCGAGGAATTCAGCCCTACTCCATGTTTCACAGTCGAGCAATCTCCTTTCGAAATCAACAAATACGTGTGTACAGTGTAAGATTCGTTAATCAAGGGCTCGCATTGAAATTGCTGAAAAAAACGTAAGCGTCACAGGCTCGGGGAGACGCGAGGTCTCGAACAAAAGCAGAAGCGCGCGTCAAAGACGAATTCCAGTTGCGGTTTCAAAGGGCTCGCGTCAAGAGAAAAGAAGCGATTTAGCATTTTGCGTAACCATCGCGCCGAGACGAATATACCAAATTGAGTTATAGAAATGGCGAGAGATAGCAGAGGGAAAAGTTCGATGTTGAATTCGCAATGGGAAGTTTTGCGAAGCCGAACACACACACACACACACACACACACAAGGGCTAGGAAGAGAATGATGCCGATGGTTTGGTCTTTGGGCATGAACGGAATAAGACAAAGAATAAAAGTGTGGTGAGGGAGAGAGGAGGTAGCGATATATACAAATGTGTGTACGTATTCCTGTATACATATATATATATATATATATATATATATATATATATATATATGTGTATATAGGTGGAAAGGTGAAATCTGCGGAAACGACGGAATGAAAGGACAAAGAGGAATGAATAGAATAGGGAATGAGACATAAAGGAGTAAAGACAGGAGTCTCGGAGAGACCGACAAATTCAGAATGGCGGGTAAGAACGGTAATTAAATCAGTGAGAAATCCCGTGGAATAATTAATTGGAGAGCTCCTAAAGTATACGGTGCGCGTTCGCGGACGCGTAATGTCGTTAGTCGCGTCGAGGCAGCTTCTCTTGAATCGAGGAAATAGGAGCAGCACTTTCCACAGGCTGACTCTCCGAATCGGCAAATCGAACGATCGTGTTTCGTTTATCCAAACACGTGTAGAAGTTCGATAGTGTCATTCTACTGGAGAATCGCAAAAAATCGAAGAAAAAAAAAACAATTTCAACAATTTTCTCTCTGCAGCAGCCGGAGACTTCAGAGCACTTCTTCGTGCGAGAATAAGAAATCAATTTTTTTTTTCTATAGAAACGTGGAGCATTTGATAAAAATGTTTCACTATTGGCTCCGGCTGAGGCTACTTGCCACTGGTGAACCCGAAAATAGCACATCCCATGTAGAAACTTGTTGGAGAGTCGCCAGATCCCACCGCATCCCTATAGGGATTCGATAGGGACGCCTCACATAGGGAGTCCACATTGGAATCCAAGTGGATTCCGCGCTATTTTCCGATTTGCGTCGTTTGACAATATTTCATTTGAATTCTCAACCGGAAGTTGTCGGATCTCCCAAGAAAGTATATCTTTTCGTGATCTCGTGCACTCGTTTGTTCGGGTTAAGTTGTTAGGGACACCGCACATAGGGAATCTTTATTGGGATCCAATTGAATTTTGCACTCTTCCTCGATGACCCCTGCAGACATTTCTTAGGGATACCTAAGTTCTGATCAGATCACGGTTGGGATATGATACGGATTCCCTAGAAGGAGTATCCTCATCGGAATCCAGATGGCGCCCACTACGTAGCAGATGGCGGAGACGTGGTGGCAAGAATTTGAAACACTTATTTCAAATACGTATTAAATTCATTTTTACTTAGAAAATTAAATACGTATTTTCTTAGTTCGAACGATCTCCATTTAATTTAAATATAATTACTTACAATAAATAACCTATATCACTTTTCTCCAGGAAATATAAGTCTTTCAAGGTCTATATATTGTTTTTTCGTTTTTTTTTTTAATTAAGGCCGCTCTAGAGGCCAAAAAAGGGCCTTTTGTGATTTTTTTTTCATACCATAAAATCAATCAGAATTACAAAATAAGGATTTTATTATACACGTAATTGTCTATAGAAAATTATTTTTTCACAGCGTTTCGCGTCCGAATCGGACTGTATTCATTACAGTCGAACCTCGATATAACGAAGGCTTTGCCCATTCCCTTCCGATAGACATCCGAAACCTTGATACAACGAAGAAAAACAATAGATATAACGAATTATTTTCCGGGCCCTTAACCTCTATACAAGAAATTTTTGTGAACAAAACCTCGGTATAACTAAGCGTTTGGTAAACGAACTCCCCTCCCTTCGTTCCCTTCTCCCCCTCTCCGCTTCTACAAAACGTGTCTAGACTTGCAAACTTCTAAAATTAAACAAAATATTTGTTAAATTTTTTAATAATCCGCTTTTAAAAATAATATGTTATATACATTATGCTCTAATTGCTAATTGCTTGTCAAAATTGCTCTCATTTGAACCTTTCTTGGTTTAAAAAAATATCCCTGTATATATAGTACCAATATATTTTTTTAAAGAAAGAAAGGTTCAAATTAGAGCAATTTTTGTTTGTCCTTTTTTAATAAAACCTCAATATAACGAATTTTTTGGAGCAAGACCTCGATATAACGAAACCTCAATATAACGAAAACTCGATACAACGAACTTTTCTTGCTGTTCCCTAGGATGGAACTGAGCATATGCAACATGTACGATATTATAATATCCGCGTGGCTAAATAGAAACACATTATCCAAGAGAACCGTGCAATTTCAACTTTTCCATGTGAAGTACAACGGACCATCCAAATTCAGCATTGAAGGTCCAACGCGTTCTCGCCGGGACTCTCTTGCAACGAGTCTCGGAGCGTGTATATCCGTCTGTCCGAGCCTTGCCGTTGTCTCTCGTTTGTACCCGTATCATATTAATACGAGTGCATACACACAGACACGGCTATATGCGTACAATACACGCGATGCTTTGTGCGCGGACACACGCGTCAGCGAGATTTGTGCGGCTGGCCGAATGCGAAACGTTGCGGTTTGCGCATGCATATCCCTCATTTCCGTAACTCCTGGCTGGTTCACTCTCGCATCGCCTGACTCTCGTACATCGCCAAGCCAGAAAGACCCGAATGGGTGAGGGTGTGGGTGAGGTAGGTGGGGGTGGGGGGCTGGGGCTTTTCGTCGCGCGGTCTGGCCCTCCGTAACTGGGACCTCTGCTCGGGACGACCGTCAGCCGCGAACCGACACGACCAGAAGGCGCGAGCACTGACAGGCTTGCCTACCGCACATACGAAACGACCTCACGTGACTCCGCGATCAACCCGCCTCAACTAGAACGGAAGACAGTCACTGGCAAGACTGCAGGCGGTATCAGCCATTTCAGGGAAAACGAACGATCGAGGGCACCCGAATGGTGCAGTCAAGACGAAATGGACACACGTTGAGCAACGCCGAGGACGTCTCTCGCTGTAATGATCCATGGATTTTTACCATTACGCCACTGCTTACCGCTGGATACCGTGCCTGCTACCCAACACTTGCACTTTGCATGACGTTCAAGTTTGCATCGCTGAAAGGCAATGAAATAATTTTTTTTTTCTCGCAATTCGTAGACCCAAACTTCGTTTGGCATATCTACGGTGTGAAAATGACGCGAACACTTTTTCGGAAGCTTATTTAGCGATTTGCAACGTAAACCTACAAAATATGATATTGGACAATAATAATAAGGAGTTGAAAAGAATTTTCGTTGCGTACCAACGATGTAAACTTTCAACCCCATCACATTGTCACAATCATCAACAACGGTAGTTTTCGGAACTTTTCTCAGCTATTTTGTCAACGAATGCACCGGTTCGAGTGTGAAAATGCGTGTTTCTATCGCGGCTGGGTCAACATTCTCCTAGATTTGCCATTCGCACAATCGCAAATTCGTTTTCCAATCGTAGTCCGTTGCGGGGTCTTGTGGAAAATTGGTTCGTAATGTTTTCAAAAGACACGAATATCCGGGAACGTACGAGTCCTCCATCAAACGTTGACTGTGAACGTTCCAAGTGGTTCGTCATCTTTGACTAAAGTTTCCAAAAACTTTTGATGCATTTCTCAATCGTAATCGTGCGTCATTCCGTTCGAAGTCTCAAAATTCATCAGGCTCAAATCGAGTGTCGAAAAAGCGTGGGTACACTTTTGACGAATGATCAACGAGAGAATCGATAGCAGTCTGGTCCGAAGAGTAGAGATGAAGTATGTGCGAAAGAAAAATAGGATTTTTCTACGAATCTGAAAAATTCGCTTGCATGAAGTAAAAAAAAAAAAGTGATGACACGACGAGTGCGTTGGAATGAAAGCATTTGTCGGCATACAGATCGACCGATGGCAAACGAGAGGATGTAGCCGGTCCGATTTAACGGGTAAAGCCATGTGAACCGAGCCTTTTAGTTTGCCAACAGTCGATACGATGCGTATGTGTGTGTGTACACGATTGCAGTGTTTGTCTTTGTGTTGAATTCATGTACGGGTATCGAGGACTCGATCGTCGCTTGGTCTCGCACACCGTCACACCTTCCCGGTCGGTTTCCCGCTCAAATCCCGTTGGGGTCCGCGCAAGAGAGGTTACAGAGTGACCCGTGTGTAAAGGGAATGGACGACAAATGGGCTAACTGTACGTGACGGGAGCGTAAGAGAGAAAGATAAAGGGAGCGAGAGAGAGAGAGAGAGAGAGAGAGAGAGAGAGAGAGAGAGAGAATGCCCGCTGTGTGCATTTCGATCGGTTGCACTGCTCGGGAATCCCATGGAGTCGAGAACCCAGCGTAGTGTTATAGTCAGCCATTGCCGACAGTTGCCAGTTACTGATTCGATGCAACGGTAACAGCGAAATTCGACTCGTTCATGTCCCTAGCTGATGCTGCTACCGTTCGAGCTGGACCACCGTTCGCTCATGCTCCCTCTCAACCCATCACTTCCGCCACTTTCTCTCCCTGTCTCTATCTCCCCCGCGTGGTGTTGCGATACGTCGAACTGAATCACGAAATCCGGACCCACCACGGGATGTGCTCCGAACACATCCACGTGTCTTCAAAAGTGTGTTGGCATGTGTTGGTGTGTATAGGTGGAAGTGCACATCAGAACGAGTGGAGAGAAAGGGTCATGCAGAGTGGAAGCCGGAAGCAAGGGAACGATGGGGGGAGAGGGAGATCCCAGTTGGTACACCGGTGGGATTGATGATGACACAGGGATGACGAGGTCGCAGCAGGTCGATTCGCTCGGCGATCTAACTCGACTATTTATGATGACGCACTGCGACGGCTGTCTCACTATTCTTCTATCGTATATAAATTCAACGATGGATTTTAAAAACGTCCCTCCGAAGATTGCGTTTGATGTTTTTGTTCGCTTTCCATCGTCAACAATTTGCCGGTAAGACTTGCATCAATGGTAACTTGGCCGGAATCGTTTCACCATCGTATTTTGCATATCGTAGGTGATTTATCACCACTGATGGATGTGAATGAAGCTAACCGTGCAGAAGTTTGTTGAGGAATATCCAGATCCTAACACGCCCCTATAGGGATTTAATAAGGACGCCGCAGGTAGGAAGTACACATTTGGAATACAAGTGGATTTCGCGGTATTTCTTTATTGACGTCGGTTGAGATTTTTTTAAATTCTCAACCTTCCAAAAAAAGCATATCTTTTCGTGATCCCGTTCACTCGTTTATTGAGGAGTCCCAAGATGCACCCAAATTTCAATAGGAATTTGTTACGGACACCGCGTATAATAAATCCTCATTGGGATCCAATTATATTCTGCACTGTTCTAGATAACTTTTTCAAGATCCACTCATTTTTGTATATTTATATATTGCGTTTAGAAAATTCAACGTACAGAATGCGATGGGATCGATCAAGAATGGTATTGGATTCTGTTCGATAATGTGGCAATCCTTTAAGATTTTAATTGGATTCGTGCATTAGATTCCAGTGGTGAATTCCGATTGGAATCCAATGTACGAGTGTGACGTTTTGGTATAGGGATCGAATGCGGAGACCCATTGGATTCCTATCGGGAAGTAGCGACAAGTATGGGAATCCAATTGAATCGCTACGACAATTTCTGCACGAGTACCGGACGGCTGGCTACCGGGATACTTTGCGCTAGGATGCTGCGCTTAATTCGTATAAAGATGCTCTTAATCCTCCCTTCATCCATCAATAATTCTTGAGTTACTTTGGGTAGACTCAATGTTGTCCAACTGCATTAACATCGAACAAGGATATCAGATAATTCATATATAAAACACGATATCTTCTCTGTTCCGATGTCCTCTTCTTCATGTTAGCCTCATGCTGACGAAACTGCCTCTCATTCTGAATGATGCACATTCAACCGCGCTCGTTAAGAATTCCAGATACGAAGAATCTTTTCGACCTTTGATACTTGACATGATTTCCATGGGATAGAACGATGTAGGTAAAAGCTGAAAACACAATGTGTGTCTCTTCAGCTGTTGAATGACCGCATCCTATCACAGTACGAGGAAATTTCTAATCAAAGTGGACTCTCGGTGATTCTAACCAACCACATGGGACCATCTCGTCCGTAGGACACGGACAATGAACGAGTGGTCAATACAGATCGGCGACTAGGCACTTTTTTTCTCCCATTTCGATGGGGACTGTAAAACGCAGCCTGATTACTTGAGCCTGCTGATGGACGGGAGCGTTTTGTCTCCTCCGATAAGATGTCGTTGTGTCCTACCTGGTTACACGGACCTGGATGATTATCAACGCCAGTGGATCGATTGAAGAGCAAAAAGCTTTGGATTCGAGTAGCCACGGTTATTTTTGCATCCTTTTCTTCTTCTCTTTATTGTTCTTCCTCGTTCTCCCTCTTTGCATAAGGACTGAGACATTTCGCAGCAACGAGCTCATGGACCGACTAGAGGGAGAGAGGGAGAGGGAGGGAGAGAGAGAGAGAGAGAGAGAAAGAGTGAATGGTTCAAGCTCTCTTTGGCGGAGGCTCGACGAAGCTCGTTGTTTTAATTGCCCCGGTGGGCTCTGGTTGTGTCGTAGTATACGTAGCAGTAGTACAGCTCGTTTACGTACTGGAACAGTTCTAGGTGGGTGTCCAATTACGTGGGTACCAAGTGCGAACGAGGAGAGAAAGGAATAACATCCGATATAGGCTAGCTCAATACACACGCGTGTTTGTGCCCAAGTATAGGAGTACAGTACTCTCCAGCCGACTCTTCGTCGTGCTTAAGCGCATTTCGATAAATAATTATCGATCAAATGTCCTTCTGGTCTGCTCCATTTGCTCTCGTTGGGCTCTTGAGCACGCTCTCTCTATTCTCAACGAGTCCATCTTACCGACACGATTAGATTCCATTCGCTATTCGCTATCCAATCTTTCTCCCTCATTTTTCTCTTCTCTAGTTCTCACTGTACATCCGGCATATTGCGCAAAAGCATGGAGAATTCCACTCCGTGCAGAAATTGTCATAGGAGTCCAATGGGATTCTCACACTTGTCCCTAATTCCTGATAGAGATCCAATGGGTCATCATTGCTAAGTCCCTATCAAAACCTTATAGAGATGTAGGACCCGAGGATTCCCAATCAAATTTCTGCACGGGTCAGCTGTCCATTCATCAACCCGCATTCACTGATAACCATTCGGCTTTTCTTCACTTTTCCTGCACCTCCATGTGTTTCCCTGACACATGACCCATATCCGAGCTACCATCGTGTCCGTTGTGGCCCCGATTCTCGCGAACGAGGATTTATGTATCGATTGATGAGAGTAGGTCCGTGTGTGTCTGGACAGACGTCTGTGCTCATGGATGGAACGACCAACGGGATAGGATGGAAGTCGGACGCAGTTGTGGAGAAGACACGAGAAGACTGGGAACAGTAGTGGTAGACAGTGAGGTAGACGGTACTCCACGGGTTCGGTGTTTCAGCTGCAGGGGGGCTTCGATGTTTACACGGGGACAGGCGAACTTGGCGTTAACTTCGCAGCAAACTTCCCGGTTACGAGACTCGCGAGTACTCTCCCGCTTTGGAGTTGCTGCTTTCTCTGCTACCACGCATACACATCAGTTGATGTGACTATATGTTTATACACGTACGTATTTGCAAACTGCACGGACGTATCCGTAGGAAGTACAACGTCGTGCATCTCAGGCTGTAATGTGTTATCCAGCACTCGCGAGGCAAAGTCTTCCACGATCTGCTCTATGCGCCATATCGAGCGGGATTCCATGTCTATATCCCCGTTAACAGCCTCGGCAGGTGCTTGGAACCCTTTCCCTCGCACTGCACGTGTATACCACGGACGCGAATAGTCTCCCACTATTCTCTTCCTATCTCTCTCTCCCTCTCTCTCTCTCTCTCTCTCTTTGGTGGAATCTCGTGTAGGCTGATTCGACGGTATTGGATCCAACATGGCAACCAGTACGACACTGCACACGAGTTCCAGTGTGCATTCCGCACTTTCGAATGAGCAAGAGAGATGGAGGGATAGCCATGAACCATGCATCATAGACACTTCCCTAGCACATCCCTATAGAGATTCGGCAAGCACTCCGCACGCAGGTAGTCCACATTGGAATTGTGCATTCCGCGCTATTTTCCGATTCACGTAATTTGGAAATTCTTACTACGTTCGAATCGAAAATATGTAAAAAGTCATGAGAAAAAAGTCGGGGTGTTGAAAGCCTTGAAGCCTTTGTGAGCGTGCACGCGTGTGGTAATATGTCTAAGTGCAGTTAGATAAATACAAAAAGATAATAACAGTGGATTTTACAGTGATGCGACGTAGCATCATTGCTAGATCAATTTGGAAGGTTCGGTGAAACCAACCCATCACGGAGGATATAACGCGGCGAGTGAAGTGGGGATTTGAATCACGCAGATTCCCTTTTTTTTCCATTTTCCAATGTCCACTTTGCGTTAGTATGTGTTGACATGCCCAACGCGAAAAACTTCAGATTATCACACGAGCCATTCAATATATAACCCTTGAAAGACTTATATTTCCTGGAGGAAAGTGATATAGGTTATTTATCCTAAGTAACTATATTTAAATTAAATGAAAATCGTTCGAGATAAAAAAATATGTATTTAATTTTCTAAGAAAAATGTATTTAATACGTATTTCAAATTCTTGCCACCACGTCTCCGCCTTGTGCTACGTAGTGGCGGCGCCATCTGGATTCCGATGAGGATACCCCTTCTAGGGAATCCGTATCATATCCCGATCGGGATCTGATCAGAACTTAAGTATCCCTAAGAAATTTCTGCACGGGTATACAAAACGAAAGAAATAAAATAAGCATTCGATGTTTGAAAGGGGTTGAAAAAAATATATATATAAATATATATATTCTCAATATAGATCATATATTGATGTTAATTTTTGTTGTTCATTATCTCTTCAGAAATAAATTGCATTTCTATCATCCGAACTTTTGATTATCCAAGCCATCTTCAGTCCCAATTGATTCGGATAATCAAGATTCTGCTGTAGAGTGAAAAAAAATCCAGGGGATCGTCGCGCACAGTGGATGCGAGAGGTGCTCTTCTATCCCACGTGTGCCAATGATACAACCAAGTGTTAAGAGGCAACGATGCCGAATAACGAGGCGCGTAGTAACGCTGCCTCGTGTTGACAACTAACAGCTCCCCCCCCCCATCCCCCGGCGCCACTCGCCTGCTGCTCAGACCGTATATATTCCATCGTACCGTAATGCTATATACAGGGTGTGCATTTGGTGCTTTGGACTGGATAAATTCCCAAATCACCAAATCCACAACAAATTTCAGAATGAAAACCATAGTATTTAGGAGACAACAAGCGAAACACTGAACGAACGTCGATCCAATTGAAGAGTCACATATTATCTAACTGAGAATCGGTTTTACTAGAATTTAGCAAATTAACAACTTAAGTTTGCCTGGCGCCAAATTCGACTTTCCAGCAAAACACTTTGCAGCGCCTTGCAGTGGAAAAAATTGATACTAAAAAAACTTTCGAGGGTCAGGGCTATGAGTTGTCTCTTGTTAGAATCCTCATAAGGTGGACCAACTTGCCTACTACAGGGGCAAGTTTTGGTAGAACATTTTCCCTTCTAAATCAATGATGAAAACTTTGGAAAAAATAATTTTTATCCAAAACGTTATTACAAATTAATTTTATTCTAAGAACTCATGTTGACAATTGTGACCAATCATCAGCCTACACTTTAAAAAATAAAAATACATAAATACGTAAGTTATATTTATTCAATTAATTTTTTCGTACAGCTGGGTAGCGATTTTTCGAAAATATTGAAAAAAAAGCATAGCTTTTGAAATCATTGAGAAACGGACCAACCTGTGTATGACCTTTTTGGTTGGAAATGATCTTGGCTATCTCTTCACTTCGTTTGATTCATGGCTTTTGGACCACCCTGTATATATATATTTGTACATATGGATGTTGATGTCCATATATGAATATACGCCCAAGAGCACATATATATTATGTGCACTCGACGGAGAGCTTCTCTACGGAACGAGACTAGTCCCCGTGCAAGTGAACACGTTGCGAAAAAAAAAGGAAAAAAAAAAAAAAAGAAATGGAAAGACTGCAACACTTTTCACCCCCTAGAATCTTGTTTTCTTTTTCCTTTTCTCGCCCCAGTTCCTTCGTGTTTCACCCTCGATGCACATTGCTTCCCGACGATGTCCGACCCTTCGGAGATTCTCTCCCCTGAGGTTGCTGACCGACGAGACTTTCCGTTGATCCGCAACGATAATATTTTTTTTTTTTTCATTTCTTTTCCCCCTTTCTTCTTCCACATATTTTTCCTAATTTCGTACATCGATGCCTCTCCGGAATCATTCGGTCATTCGTTATTGGCTTGTGGGGTTGTAGCTTATACATCTTTCATTTTTACTTGTCGGGAGGTGCTTGAGGTTACAGTTGCCGTGATCGCTCAAGCATCCGCGCTGGGATGTCTCTTTTTGATGAATAATTAAATTAATACATTTATTTAGTTATTTGTCTAACACGATCGCTTTTTCCCATGAGCGACCGTGTTAAATTCACATGTACCTATTAAATTATTTAGTGAAATATTCTAAAATAATTCATATATTATTATTCTATCAAGAAGTAACTTTCCTCAAATTATCAAGAATTTTTGGCCATTTTTTAAATATCCATCCAGACGTTAATGGTTGCAAAATGAATGGAACTGGATCACCGTAAATTCTGAAAATATTATATCGTCAAGATTTAGGATCAAGCGATTACAGACGAGCGCTACGAGCCGCGCGACTCTCGACCTCCTAGACTCGTTACAACTGGACATCATTTAATAACGCGTTCCAGATTATGAAGCGCCAGCTCCAGGTTTCAAAGGGTACGATAGAGAAGAAAAAAAAAGTTGAAAAAAAAAAACGAATAAAAATGCTTTTCGATACCGGAGATACGGGACACTACACGGAACACCGCGCCATTTGCATAAAACGAGATCGCAACCAAAGTCCGCTCCAGTCTCATTACCCAGCGGGAGGGTAGAAGCGATTTTTTCTTTTTTTTTTGCCGAGTTCGGGGTCTGCGGGGGAGGGAAGCAGAACATCGCGACGCGTACAGCTACGGCGGTGAGGGGGGGGGGGGGGGGGGGGGAGAGGGAGGGAGGGAGGGAGGGAGAGAGAGAGAGAGAGAGAGAGAGAGAGAGAGAGAGAGAGAGAGAGAGAGAGAGAGAGAGAGAGAGAGAGAGAGAGAGAGAGAGAGAGAAAGAGAGAGAAAGTGCAATGGGATTATAATACCGGGAGGGCGGAAACCCAGAGGGTCGATTAAAGCTCCGCTAATTTTCTCTCCCATAGTCCTGCTTTTTGACCTCGTACATTCACATTTTTGCAGCCCGCAACGTTGTGGCACGTCGACCCGAAGGACGAGAGAGAGGAAAAAAATCCGAGAGGGGAGTAGAGAAACGGAGCAGAAGCGATTAACGTCAATTATTTAACATTTTTTTTCCTCTTCCCATTACTTTTACACCGATTTTTCCATGTCGAGCTAATGAAAACTCGGTTTTTAACAATGATGGTGAAGTTCATCGTTGGAATGGAACGAAAAATAATTTTTACTTCTATTGTTCTATCACGTATTTTCGCCAATTTAGGATACGAAAAATCATTGAACAGTACATTATGATACGAGTACGAAAATGATGAGAAAAAGTTGAGAAAAAGTTGTTTCGTCGAGTATTGTACGAAATTTTCTTTTACGAATTGTGAAAAAGAGGCTTTTACGCACGCGATGCGTCCGTTAATCGTATCGAGTGAAATAAACAGTTCTTCTTACCCTCATTTCATAAATAAAAATTAAGATCCACGATCTTTATTTTCTTCACTATTTTATTTGTAATATTATTATTATGATAAATTATATTATTTTTTAATATTTGTAATATTATTTATTATTGCAATGAAATTGAAATAAACATAATTTTAAAGATCTTTTTTCAAGAACTTTCAAGAACTTCAACATTTTGAACAACTGTCAAAATATATACCACCCTGATTGTACGTAGAAATACGTGCAAAAAAAAACGGAATTTTATTTGCAAAACATACATTTGTTCTTTCAGCTGTGCCGTTAATAAATTAAATTGATCAATTTATCGACCAACGCTCTCTATCGCAATTCGAGAGGGAAGATGATGTCTTTAACGTTTGTCCCTGCATTTTCCAACAAAATCATCTACTTCGGAGTAAGAGGATTTCGAGGTTCGACGGTCTGTGTTTTTGACCGGAAAAATGCCCCCAAACGACATGGGAGAACCTTTCGGAGTACCTAATTTCCCCTTTCGAGAAGAATATTATCCTCTCGTTTCCCAGCTCCCCCCCGCCCGTTCTCACACTTTTATACGAAAGTAACTTAATAAC
The DNA here is from genome assembly GCA_963932345.1 of Ophion ventricosus. NCBI lineage: Eukaryota > Metazoa > Arthropoda > Insecta > Hymenoptera > Ichneumonidae > Ophion > Ophion ventricosus. The sequence continues at coordinate 15,711,454 of OZ010723.1, read as the reverse complement.
CACTTCGTGACTATTATCGTCTCCGGATCCGATTGGATGGGCTTCCATTATTCCGTCGTGTATCGTTGGTGCTACTGGAGTATCTCCCTTCGCCCCGTCTCAATAGTTGTTGGGTTGTTTGGCCAAATTATCCGCGTCATCCCCTTCGAAGCATGGACCACCGTGGCGAAAGGCCATAAAAATTTTTATTTCAGGATAAACGTGTACAAATTTATATATGTGTCTATATAAAATAAAAGTAGCAGTTTTTTCTTTCTCTTTTGTGTACGTGCTTGCCTCGCGATCTTTTTTTTTTTTTTTGTACTTGTGTTATCGTTACGAAGTGCACTGTTGAGCAATAAATAAATGGCCAACTGAAACACTAACGTGAACGCCTTAGATTTTGACGACAGGTTTGAAAAAAATGACGTTGAAGTTTGCATCGCTGGAATGAAACGATAGTTTTATTTTTTTTATTTTTCATTCCTTTATTGTTATCATTATCGAGAGCCGTTGTTTAGAAAAATGCAATCGTAAATTTTTTATAAGAATACGTAGAAATGTTTGAGCGATTTTCGCAGCCTAAATCGGTGGAAAAAAAAATTGAGGAATAAAAAAGAATTGATTTTCGTTGCACTCCAACGACGCAAACTTATTATGTCGAAGTTTGCATTGTTGGAATGCAACAAAAGTTAATTTTTTCCCACTATTGATCCCGTTTATTTTCGACGATTTAAGGTACGAAAATTACTCGAACAGTTTTTCTTATCCTGATAATAGATCCACGATCCTAATCAATTAAAAAAAAAATGACAGACTTTAAGAAAAATGAAGACATAAATAGAAATTGAAAAGAACTTTCGTTGCATTTCAACGATGCAAAATGCAACGTCATTGAAAAAGTGAGTTTGAGAGCATCAGTCGCTAAAATTCAGACGATGAAAAAAAAATACTCACCCAAGTCCGAATCACTGTCAATTGCTTCTAAAAACTTCTAAAATGCATAAAAGAGAAAAATAACATTTTTTAAAACAGAACTACGGGAAAATTCGAGAAAAAAAATCAAGAAATGCTTTTTTTCTCGATAAGTAAAAAAGATCGGAGAACATACATCGGGATAATTCGGATAGGTATTGAAACGAGGCTTCGAGATTTTCCGTTTGGACGTGGCTTTTCGGGCTTCCCTATATATATATATATATATATATATATATATATATATATATATATATATATATCGTGCGATAATACGACGCGACTGCACGCCACGAAGCGTTATGGGAGAATACAGAGGGAGGAAAAATGCTGCATCCCCTATACACGCGGGGTTAATGGAGCATACAGAAGACGAAATAACTCATACACGTACATGATAGTTGGAATGGGAAAGCGTGGTGAGACGGGGCGGAGGGGGGGGGTGGAGGAAGGAGGTGAAAAGAGAGGATAGCGGGGGTGGAGGGTGGGAAGTTACCGGAGAAACGAGGGTGTAAGGCGCTACGTCAAGATGAGGGCGCACAGCATATAGGTACTTGTGCGTCCTCGCACGAATGCGTGCGCTTTGTCATCCCTCGATGCCCTCGATCCGCCTCTCCCCCGCCCCCCACCCTCATAACGTTATACGGATAAACACACGCCCTCGTATAAACCCCACTTGCGATCAAATGACTCGTTTTTATGAAAAAAAAAAAATATATATATATATATATATATATGCGAAAATGTTCCTAGGGTTATACCTATAGGGCCGGGACGAGGCGCGCACGCTAAAGCGATTGGCCGAATATCATCCGCGGATTTCATCAGACCAAATGGAATACCCTACTGCTGTATCATCGAGCTTATGTATGCTCAAAGTTTTCACATTCACTTGGCGCCTTTCCCCGCCTGATAATGGCCTCTCTCTTCGTTCATTGGCAAATTGTTCGAGCGATGACGGATATTTCGAAAAAAAGAAAACGAGGGGGGACAAAAAATCGTACGTGTGGTGAAAGAAAAAATGATTGGATTGAAAAATTAAGGGTGCATAATGGAGTAGAAGTTGGAAGACGTGTGTATGCATATTACAATTTCAGAGCGAATAGAGAAACGCGAAAAAAGTTATGGTTTTGAAGTTCGCATCGTTGGAACGCAACGAAAATTCTTCTTTGTTTATTAATTTATTTATTTTAATTTTTTTATTATTTTTTTATTTAATTGTATTTTATATATAATGTAATTTATATTATTATTATTATTATATCATGATATAAATATTATATAATATATGATTTAATTGTATTTTATATATGATTTATATTTATATTATTATTATTATATAATTATGTAGATATTATATATCATATTATCTGTAATAAATGATATAATTTATATTTACATTATCATTATTGATTTCATTTTTTATTTCTATTACTCTCCTTTGGCAGCTTCAAAGGCCTTCAACAATGTTCCAGTAATTTTTGTAGCCTGAATATGAGAAAAAAAAAGGAATTAGGTGATACGAAATATTGTCGTTGCATTCCAACGATGCACACTTTAATAATCATAAAAGGTTTAAATATATTGTTGCATCTATGCTGTAATTGACAAATTAATTGTACGTAATAAATTGCAACTTGTGATATACTTTTTTTTTAATGTGACCGATCTTATTCGATCTACATGTTCATTCAATAGTTTTCTGGCTGAAATCTTGATACCTCCCTTGAAACGTTTTACGAAACCATGTAAGCCGTTCCTCAAACTCTATTCATCCGATGTAATTCAAATTCAAACGGAGCAGAGTTTATAACACTTTCTATCGTATGATCCAATGTTTTTAAAATAATTTATCCATTCTGTAATATATAAATGATTAAATGTGTTTTTTTTTGGTCATAAGTCGATCGTTTTTTTTTTCTACAGCTTGCCATTTTCGTAATTGCCAAATTTTCAAAACAAATGCCCGTTCATAGGAAAGTTTCATTATTACACTAAAAGTACTTTTTTTTTTTTTACTTTTGCAGCAACGTCGGCACTTCGTAAAAATAATAACTTCATTGTTTACCGACATTTTTCACCAACAAAAAAAAAGTTCAAACTTGGCAAGGCTACGTGTCAAGATTGTGTAAAATTCTGGTCTCGTCGTCCCAAAACTTTAATCACAAAAAAAAAAACATTGAAAACCAAGCTGTTTTTTTTTCGGCGCCCGAGTTTACGCTGTCCCGTTAATTGCCTGACCTGTTGCCAACGTCTTATCTTTCGTCGCTTGTGCATTAATATATTTCACCCTGACTCAAGATACCTTAATTTCGCACGATTCCGCGAAAATCTTTCACGTTTTTTTTCGTTTTTTTTTTTTTTATCTGGCGAGAGACAGCTCGCACGTAGAGCCGAGGGCCCGTCCAACGAGCTCTTCAGAGTCAGTTCTCTACTATCGTTCGCATACACAAGACACCCCAGTTACTCGGTATTCCGAATATAAAGTAGCCCGGGCATAGGAAACCGCGAGGGCTCGACTCTCCTATCTACGCGCGCTCTCTGGCATTACCGCCTTTTGCCAGGCCACGAGAGGGAGAGAGAGAGAGAGAGAGAGAGAGAGAGAGAGAGAGAGAGAGAGAGAGAGAAGCGATGGAAGAGCCAAGAGAGAGAGAAGAGAGAAATTCTAACGTATACAGGAGAGAAGTTGGGGGTTGCAAGCACGAGTAGAAAGCTGCCTCTTTCGTATCCGAGCGTGACGTGCGGGCACACGTAGCCAAAAAACGAGCAGGGGATCCTTCTGGCTTTTGGATGGGACATGGCGAGAGAGAGAGAGAGAGAGAGAGAGAGAGAGAGAGAGAGAGAGAGAGAGAGAGAGAGAGAGAGAGAGAGATAGAGAGAGAGAGAGAGAGAGACAGAGAGCGAGAGAGAGAGAGAGAGAGAGAGAAGAGAGAGAGAGAGAGAGAGAGAGAGATACGAAAATACGAGGGACAGCCTGTTTGCTCAGCTGCATGGGGCGAGAGTGTTGGGAGTATCCAGCAAGGAATTTCTAGCCTTTTGGGTTTGCCAATACTACAGAGAGTAGGTAGTGCTTCTCTACATAACACTATATATATATAATGGTACGCATATAGCTTTTTGCGAGACCATCCCCTGGCTCGATGGTTTACTTTCCTTCCTCCAGCCTCTCGTCCCTTTTTCTCGCTCCTGCATTTTGTATTTCGCACTTGCGGAGCATCACGAAGCGCCAACCTTCGACCTCTCCACTCTCACCTTCTTTCTCGCGCGCGGCGTGTTCTACTTTTCTTTTTGTTTCATCTTGCCGCGAAATAAACGACTCTCTCTCTCTCTCTCTCCTCTCTGGACCTTTATCCAACTGCATCCGGTATGCCGAAAACGTTCGAGCAATCGTGGATCAAGATAACCGTAAAGTTCACCGAAATTGG